>CM033628.1:38656175-38698675 GCA_019453435.1 Rhinogobius similis
AAATGCGTTTATAATAGGCACAGATTATATATTACAGACCCAATGTTTTTCATATTTACTGCTTTTACCAAACAAAGAATTGTATAAAGAATTTATCTTAACAAGAGTAAATGAAAACCATGTACAGGCCCTTTAACATTCCTCCACCAGGCCTGAAGTGTCTCTGCACCTGCACAAACCAGACCCTGAACACATTATGAACCAAGGACTAAACCAGGACTGAACTAACCAGATCTAAACCAAGTCTACATCTGGAGAAGACTCTTGTATGAATGATCCCGGTCTAAAGAGTGCCTCAACCACAAATCCAGACAAACCAAGAGCCTTTTCAGACCTGCTCAGACACACACCACGACACTGACCCGCAACTATAACCAGGACTAAACCAGGACTAGACACTATCAGGACTAAACTGGCCTCAAACCAGGACTTTGTGAACGCACCCCAACTCTGTCTCTTGAAGGAAGAAACAAAACATCATGTCATACAGACTGATTGATGTTCTGTATAATCTATATAATTGTGTGCTTACCTCTAACAATGACATTACATTCTTGAATCTCTGAAATATCTGGACTAAATCCGGAATACTAAAAATAATCTCCTAAAAATGATGACTGATTGTAATGCTTTATACATTTTATTTAATGAATTAATTCATTCATTTTTAAATTCTAAAATATGAGATGTCAAAGTAGAGGTGTTCGGGAGCATGTTAATAACAATACAAAGAATGTAGAATGTATTTGTCCCTTAATACTATTCTTGTCATCTATAGTTCTATTGTTTAAGGAGACGCTGCAGGTGAAGAGGAAAAAATCTGAAATATCAAACTATCAATTTGAAACTTCTCCTGTAGTTTACTCACATAAATGTCAGAAAAAAATATATTACACGTTTTTCATCGTTTTTCATGTAGAAATAAGGCATTTTATGTATAAAACCGACCAAAAAAAAAAACAGGTTTTAATTTCTTGGTTCATTTTGTAACATATTAGTTACAAAAAACTTTACAAAGGGGATTTTAGATTTCTCATTTAGATTTTGACTAAACTAGATTTGACAAATTTCAGTTACAATGTCCCAGAGAAATCTATGGGTGACGTGAATAAAACATATTTAGAGCAGATGAACGAGAGCCGATATGTTGAGAGAGCAAACTGACCAAAAAAACAAACAATAAAAAGGGGTTTGCCTGTAGTGTCTTGCCGTAAAAAATATTTTGTTTTCTTTTGTTTGTTTTTGTTCTGTGGTGTTTTATATTGTGCTTTGTTATTATTGAAAAATCATAAATAAATAAGGAGAAAAAAAAATCATGATTATAGCAGATACATGGTCTGAACTGAACCAACAAAAAGTCTAAACCAGGTCAGGGATAAAAATGACTAAAAGCTTCATTTAAATCAGACTAACCCAGGTGGTGTACTGTTCCCCGTCACACTCTGATCCATAAATCATGTGTCACTCTCACTTCTGACGCCTTCACCGGCCCGACCTGTTCCAAACTCCTCTGGCACGACACCCGAGCTCCACTTTACACACGCACACGTCTTACAAACGCAAACTGGAAAAAACATCCGAGTCTGAAAGAAGAGACCAGAGTCAGTCTGGTCTCTTCACTGGACACTTTGTTTCCAACAGATGGCGCTTGTTTGAACGTTGTACGGGGTTCACACATGAAGTTGTGTTTTGTTTGATTCATGCTGAGTTAACCCGATAATGTCCTGCGTTTGAGGCTCGAGTGCTCAGAAAAGACGGTTTTCACTTACCCCCCATCCCCGCCCACTCTTCTGTCTTTGCGACTATTCAAAAATACTACAGCTAATGCACCTATAGGGTTAAAACCAAAATAAAAATGTTATTGGATTGATCCTGTGATTTAAAATCTGTTACTCTTAACTTACAATAAACCATCCAGTCACTGACCACTGCAGAATTAAAACAAATGTTTTGTGGTTATTTTTGTTTGTTTGTATTCTGATCGCTTTATTAGCCAGAACAGTGTGTGAAAGAGACAGCGGTAATTGGTCGAGGTCGGGAATTGAACCCACGACACAACCACAAATGTAGAATCAGCCACTGCACCACAGTCGAGCACAAGATTATTTCTTAAACCTAATTCTGTTCAAATGTGCAGCGACAAAATGATGCTCACACTTTTTCACTGACGACGTGACACTCTGGGATGAATGTTATAACTTTTAGATCTACAAAATATTAAAATATAAAGTAGTATTTATTTTGTCACTGTCCCACGTTACCAATAATACCTCCAAAAATCCAACTGTGTTTGAGAAGGAATTCCATCTTGTGTGTAATATTTCTGACATTTTCTCTGATGATGATCCAGAGCTTTTCACAATCTTACATTAACGGCTACATTCAACACATTTAAATAACAAAGAAGCTGAATTTTCAAAAAGTAACCCACTTCACTCGTCTTTACCCCAAATGTAAACATCACTGCAGGATCAGGTCTGCAGCTTTGAAACCTTCTGGACCGGTTTGTATCACACACTTTTACATTTTGCGGTTTGCGGTGAACAACGTGTAAAATAATGATCTGTGAAGGTTGTGGTTTAATAAAATGTCTCCGTTAAGGCTTGAAAAGTGCAAAGAGGCTGCGCACATGGCGTTACGAGCCCGACCCTGTCATTAACGTGAGCTTCACGGACAGCTCGCTTATTGCTCTAATTGCCGCTGTCAAGTTTAAATACGCACCCGGCAGGCGTAACGTAACCCTCACGCTCCAAACCCCATATCTCCGTTTGCTTTAAAGGTAATCTCGACTGTGTGGCTTTGAAATGTCCTAAGTTTAGTTTATTGGCGACGAATCTCGTGCGTAAAAGCGAGACCACGCATTTGCTGAAAAGAGGCAACTGTCACGAACGCAGCGAGTGACCTGGAGATGTGTGGCGTGGTTTGAGCTTGAAATGGACCAAACCTGTGCGGCTGCATGGGCTCCAGTCCTGCGGGGATCCGGAGAGACGTAGCACCGAGGATCGTGTAGTCAGTCAGCCCCGCGTCGTGTGTCACTGCAGTCGGACCAAACGAGACGCGCTCCGGTCCGCTCGCAGCGCCAAACCCTCCATAATATCCACCGAATTGTCCTTGTCCTGCTGTCTGCGCGCGAATCCAACTGTGCAGTGCGTTTCAGTCCGTTCCAACAAACGCGTAACTCATGTGTCACTCGATTGAAGTCTCACAAACGACTATTCCAGGGTTTATTGCGCGCTGAATCCAAATAGGAAGTTGAACGCGACGTGTTCGGGAGAGAAAGAATGGAAAGCCCCGAGGGGTGAACAGGAGCCGTCGCTGCTGGTGCCCGTGCCGCGTAAAAAGCTGCGTGGATGCGCCGAGACTGAGGGAGGCTCGTTAGAAAGTGTGAGAGACACAATGAGAGCCGTGAGTCCACGGCCGCGCGCTGCGCAGCGCACACGCGGACCCCACTGCTCACGCTGGCTATAAATAAAAGCAGAGCATAGGCTGCCAGAACTAAAGCCAGACCTGTCTAGGACTGAAGAGGACTGTGCCCAGACTGAACCAGGACTAAACCCCGAGCTAAAGCAAATCCTGGACTAAGGACAAGGACTAAGTCAGGAAAATGTGACCTAAACCTGGTGTGAAACCAACGCAGGCTTTTAGAGAACAATTTGTGCACAAAGTAATTAAACGTGCTTACAGAACAGAGAAGATGCATTCAAAGCAACACAAATAAAACTAAATTATTCTAAAAAAAAAAAAATCCTTTAAAAGGTCCGAGCAGATAAAACCTTCAGTCACAACCACAGCTGAACACAACTGATCTGAGCTGAGAACACTGTTCAATGGTCTGGTCCATGTTTAGTCCTGACTCTGGCACCAGCAGGAGGCCGGTCCATGTTTAGTCCTGACTCTGGCACCAGCAGGAGGCCGGTCCACGTTTAGTCCTGACTCTGGCACCAGCAGGAGGCCGCTCCATGTTTAGCCCTGACTCTGGCACCAGCAGGAGGCCGCTCCATGTTTAGTCCTGACTCTGGCACCAGCAGGAGGCCGCTCCATGTTTAGTCCTTACTCTGGCACCAGCAGGAGGCCGGTCCATGTTTAGTCCTGACTCTGGCACCAGCAGGAGGCCGCTCCATGTTTAGTCCTGACTCTGGCACCAGCAGGAGGCCGGTCCACGTTTAGTCCTGACTCTGGCACCAGCAGGAGGCCGCTCCACGTTTAGTCCTGACTCTGGCACCAGCAGGAGGCCGCTCCATGTTTAGTCCTGACTCTGGCACCAGCAGGAGGCCGCTCCATGTTTAGTCCTTACTCTGGCACCAGCAGGAGGCCGCTCCATGTTTAGTCCTGACTCTGGCACCAGCAGGAGGCCGCTCCATGTTTAGTCCTGACTCTGGCACCAGCAGGAGGCCGCTCCATGTTTAGTCCTGACTCTGGCACCAGCAGGAGGCCAGTCCATGTTTAGCCCTGACTCTGGCACCAGCAGGAGGCCGCTCCATGTTTAATCCTGACTCTGGCACCAGCAGGAGGCCGGTCCATGTTTAGCCCTGACTCTGGCACCAGCAGGAGGCCGCTCCATGTTTATTCCTGACTCTGGCACCAGCAGGAGGCCGCTCCATGTTTAGTCCTGACTCTGGCACCAGCAGGAGGCCGCTCCATGTTTAGTCCTGACTCTGGCACCAGCAGGTTGCCGGTCCTTGTTTAGTCCTGACTCTGGCACCAGCAGGAGGCCGCTCCATGTTTAGTCCTGTCTCTGGCACCAGCAGGAGGCCGCTCCATGTTTAGTCCTGACTCTGGCACCAGCAGGAGGCCGCTCCATGTTTAGTCCTGACTCTGGCACCAGCAGGAGGCCGCTCCATGTTTAGTCCTTACTCTGGCACCAGCAGGAGGCCGCTCCATGTTTAGTCCTGACTCTGGCACCAGCAGGAGGCCGCTCCATGTTTAGTCCTGACTCTGGCACCAGCAGGAGGCCGCTCCATGTTTAGTCCTGACTCTGGCACCAGCAGGAGACCGGTCCATGTTTAGCCCTGACTCTGGCACCAGCAGGAGGCCGCTCCATGTTTAATCCTGACTCTGGCACCAGCAGGAGGCCGCTCCATGTTTAGTCCTGACTCTGGCACCAGCAGGAGGCCGGTCCATGTTTAGCCCTGACTCTGGCACCAGCAGGAGGCCGCTCCATGTTTAGTCCTGACTCTGGCACCAGCAGGAGGCCGCTCCATGTTTAGTCCTGTCTCTGGCACCAGCAGGAGGCCGCTCCATGTTTAGTCCTGACTCTGGCACCAGCAGGAGGCCGCTCCATGTTTAGTCCTGACTCTGGCACCAGCAGGAGGCCGCTCCATGTTTAGTCCTGACTCTGGCACCAGCAGGAGGCCGCTCCATGTTTAGTCCTTACTCTGGCACCAGCAGGAGGCGCTCCATGTTTAGTCCTGACTCTGGCACCAGCAGGAGGCGCTCCATGTTTAGTCCTGACTCTGGCACCAGCAGGAGGCCGCTCCATGTTTAGTCCTGACTCTGGCACCAGCAGGAGGCCGGTCCATGTTTAGCCCTGACTCTGGCACCAGCAGGAGGCCGCTCCATGTTTAATCCTGACTCTGGCACCAGCAGGAGGCCGCTCCATGTTTAGTCCTGACTCTGGCACCAGCAGGAGGCCGGTCCATGTTTAGCCCTGACTCTGGCACCAGCAGGAGGCCGCTCCATGTTTAATCCTGACTCTGGCACCAGCAGGAGGCCGCTCCATGTTTAGTCCTGACTCTGGCACCAGCAGGAGGCCGCTCCATGTTTAGTCCTGACTCTGGCACCAGCAGGAGGCCGCTCCATGTTTAGTCCTGACTCTGGCACCAGCAGGAGGCCGCTCCATGTTTAGTCCTAACTCTGGCACCAGCAGGAGGCCGGTCCATGTGTAGTCCTGACTCTGGCACCAGCAGGAGGCCGCTCCATGTTTAGTCCTGACTCTGACACCAGCAGGAGGCCGCTCCATGTTTAGTCCTGACTCTGACACCAGCAGGAGGCCGGTCCATGTTTAGTCCTGACTCTAGGCACCAGCAGGAGGCCGCTCCATGTTTAGTCCTGACTCTGGCACCAGCAGGAGGCCGGTCCATGTTTAGTCCTGACTCTGGCACCAGCAGGAGGCCGGTCCATGTTTAGTACTGACTCTGACACCAGCAGGAGGCCGGTCCATGTATAGTCCTGACACTGGGCACCAGTAGGAGGCCGCTCCATGTTTAGTCCTGACTCTAGGCACCAGCAGGAGGCCGCTCCATGTTTAGTCCTGACTCTGGCACCAGCAGGAGGCCGCTCCATGTTTAGTCCTGACTCTGGCACCAGCAGGAGGCCGGGCCATGTTTAGTCCTGACTCTGGCACCAGCAGGAGGCCGGTCCATGTTTAGTCCTGACTCTGACACCAGCAGGAGGCCGCTCCATGTTTAGTCCTGACTCTGACACCAGCAGGAGGCCGCTCCATGTTTAGTCCTGACTCTGGCACCAGCAGGAGGCCGGTCCATGTTTAGTCCTGACTCTGACACCAGCAGGAGGCCGGTCCATGTTTAGCCCTGACTCTGACACCAGCAGGAGGCCGGTCCATGTTTAGTCCTGACTAATGTGATCGTACTTCCTGGTTCTTGTCAGGACTCGAGCAGCAGGTTCTGGATGAACTGCAGCTGTTTTACAGCTCGTTTGGAGGGGCCAGTGAGCAGACGTTACAGTCGTCTAACCCAGTGGTTCCCAAAGTGGGGCTCAGGACCCCACGGGGGGTCGTGAGTGGATGAGCGAGGGGTCGCGAGATGATTTCAGGATCTAATTTGAATAAATATGACACTGTATTTGCTCTATTTTTCAAATTAAAATCAGTATATTTTAGTAAAATAGGGTTTATTAGACAATAAACTATTCAAATAACCAATGTTAAACTTGATTTAACAAGCTTTGACAGTTAAAAATATTTTTCATTCCATTTTGGGGGTCCCGAGTCGGTTGCATGGCTACTTTGGGGGTCCCAGGCAGAAAAGTTTAAGAACCCCTGGTCTAACCTACCGGAGACAGCGGAGTCTCTGCAAGTCTGGTTTAGACACTATACCTGTGGTCGGCCACCTTTTACAGCCGCATTGGCCTGTTTCAGACCAAATGAAAATCAGAAAGAGTCAAGTATTATTTCATCCCAAACGACCAGACAAACTGAGTGATAAAATGAATATAAAGAAGTAGGTCAGCTGTCATTTCATGCATTTTATATGTAATCTTTATAATTTGCAAAGCAACAGAATCATCTTTATTCTTATTTTGGACTTCCTTTGAAACATGAGCAGGAGATTTGCACAGAGCATCATAAAAGACTGGCTTTTGAATGACCCTTGAATATTGGACTGTTTTGTTGTCAGGAGGCCCCGGAGTTTCTTATGATGAATTACACATAGCCTAATGGATTCATCCCTCAAAGCTCCGCGTGTGGCTCCTGAGACACTGGAGGCAGTGGGTGACTCCTGCACTATAGCTTTGATAGTTTCAGTGCTGATGTTACTTACTGTTGTTTCTGTCACAACCAGATACAGTACAGTTCATCTTGTTTTGTTAATTATTATTTTATTTTACATTTTTACACATGTGTTTTAGGAAACTGCACTGTCCCTTCTCAAATCAATTAATCTAATCTAATATGATGAAATTCAAGCCTGAGTCCATTATTACTCCCTCATTTCTAACTTGATTTGCAGGCTTTAGAGCGAGAGACTGGAGGTGACGGCTGACACTTTATCCTTGTGTCTGTGGCACAAGACTAGGGTTAGTTCAGTCCAGGACTTAAGTCACTTGCAAAGAAAACAAGCACGAATAGTATCAATTAAGCTGTAACTGCAATAGTTATTATATGAGCCTGTTTGCAAATGATGGAACCTTTACTGGTTTGGAGGGCTGCATTTGTCATTTGTTGATGTGTCTCCAAACACTGGATTCATCAACGCAGCAAAAGAACAACACATCACAGAAATGCAAACAAATAAATCACTGTGATAAAGCCGCTGTTACTACGGCTGAAATCAGACAAAAGTTGTAAAATGTTTAACATTCTTATACTAAGCATCTCCAGCTCACAATATTTACTTTACTTAAATTTACTTTACTAAAGAGACGTTAAAACACGGCATAGAGGCTTTGCAGAGAAGTGAAATAAATGCAGAAAAAACTGAATAGGAACTGGAAGTAGTTTTCTGTTTACTCGAGCTTTAGCCACATCTCACAGCCACAAACTTGGAATTACTGAACCTCAGAATTAAAAAGCACCATTAGGTTTTATTTATTAGAAGACATAAGTGAAGTAATTATTGATTCTACAGTATTGGGCAGGAGTTACTGCAGCACAGTGCTTTGGACCCTGCTTTGTGAAAACATTTACTAGAAGAAAACACATTTACTAAGTAGTAGTTTAATATATTTGTGTTAAAGGCACTGTACCTTACTTTTACTTGAGTTAAAACATGTAATAAAGAGCTAGTGATCCAAAGTTATTCCTCACTTTCTCACGTCCGAGTGTTATGGAAAAATTGCTGTTATGGATTTCTAAAACAAGTGAAACAATAAAAATGCAATGTCTGATCAATGAGTTGATTTATTCACTTGTACCAAGAGTGAACGACGACTGTCCCTGACAGAGTGATCTCTCCCTGGTCGATGGAGGCAGTCCGTCTTACAGCTAATTAGGACCTGTCTAGTGAGTTTGATTTCGACTCGGACAGATCAGAACCATGAGACTTGGGTTGTTTCAAACATGTTTATTCCATGGCGTCGTGAGGTTTTTATAATCTTTCGATTTTTGATCACAGGTAGATTCAGTTAATTGTTTGACATGAACAATAAAGATATGTTAACTACTAAATTTCTCTTTTAGTTGTGTGCCACTGTAAAAATGTGGTTTTAAGGGCTGGACTGTAATGATGATGATGATGATGATGATCATGATGATGATGATGATGATTTTTATTTATAGAGCGCATTTCCACCTAACAGGCACTCAAAGCACTTTACAAACCGTAATGGCAATGGCAATTTCCAGGTTTGCCATGTCATTCTTAGTCTCAGGTCATTCTGAGCTGTTAAAGGATGAAACGCTAAGGATAAATCTTTTTACAAGGTCCTTTAACCCTGAAGATCTGGTGTCAGCCGGAATGACCACTGACAGTTACTGTTTTTCACTAATTGCTAAACGTATGTGCCCTTGCTCTTTGTTTTACAATGATTATACAATGATTGTATGTTCTTTCCACATGACGTGTGTCTAAGTATAAAATGCTTGTGTTCTCACTGTGACGTGCCTCTGTCGACCACTCCGGGTCGTTCACTATTGGTACCAGTGAATAAATCAACTCATTGATCAGATTAATTCTCTTTGCATTTTTGTTGTTTATCTTGTTTTAGAAATCCACAACAGCATTTTTTCCATTGCACGAGCATACTGATTATTCATGCAATGAGTTTACAAGTACAAAACACAAAACACATTTTGCTCAATTATATGAAAGTCAACTACAACATTTTAAATAAACAAACAAGTAAATAAATAAGTAGAAAGAAACAGCCACATTTACTGTATTTCTCCTGGAAGCTTGGGCCCTTATTTGCCTCACCAGGACACATACCCTGGATCATGGTAAATATTGTCTTTTGAATACAATAGATATGACACTGAGCCGGCTGGGCTCAAACACTGTTTAATTACATGTGCATTAGCATGTGAGATGAGCCACATGCAGACAGAACAACAAAACCTTATCTCTCTAAACAGCTGGGATGGAGAACTACTGGGAGGAATATTACCATGGACTATTTCAATCCTTATTTTAATCTTTCATTTATTTATCTGTGCATATTTATGTATTTTTTGGGCCTTTCTGTGTGGAGTTTGCATGTTGTCCCTGAGTCTTTGTAGGTGTCCTCTGGCTGCTCCAGTTTCCCCTCCCACTAAAAACATGTACAATAGTATTCTGATGTATTCTGATTCTGATGTGAGGGACAACAGATGGAACTGAGTCCTCCGGCGTGTTTACAGAGTGTGTATCATGTATGTTCTTTAACATACACTGTCCACACAAAGTGGTTGAACATTTTGCGATAAATGCATAGCAAAATCATGATATTGTGAGCAATGTATAGTGTTTTGTATCAAATTGTGTGGGACTTTACGCTTTGTGCAATGCTTTCACTTGTAACAATAATAATTGAATGTAGAACACATTTTAGTATTACAAAAGAGTCACTTGCATAAAACACCTGAAGCTTCAAAGCAAATCTCTCAAAAATACTCAGCCAAAAGTATGACTCAGAGCCCATGTTCCTGCTGCTTTGACAGAAGCACAGACCGTTAGCATTAGCACTGTGCAGCTAACCGCCCCTGACTGCCTGTGTCCGTGTGTGTGGTCTGCACCATAACCTCATCCTGAAGCAGCTCGGGCTAAAGGTGAGCTTTGAAGACACCCCTCCATGCTAACCTTCTGCACCAGGGGTTTCCAAACTTTTCTGGCCGGGACCCCCAAAATAGCCCAGCAACTGACTCGGGACCTCCAAAGTGAAATGAAAAATAATTTAAAGTGTCAAAGCATGTTAAATCAGGTTTTAAATTGGTTATTTGAATAGTTTATTGCTTATTAGACCCTATTTCCCTAAGAAATACTTTTTGAAATTTAGAGCAAATACTGTGTCATATTTATTCAAATTAGATCTTGAAATCATCTTGCGACCCCCAGGTCATCCCTCGAGACCCCCCAGGGGGTCCACGCTAACCCTCCACTCTAACCCTCCATGCTAACCCTCCACTCTAACCCTCCACTCAAACCCTCCATGCTATAACCCTCCACTCTAACCCTCCACTCTAACCCTCAATATCAAAAAAGGGCATTCTTATCCTCTTCACACACTTCCCCAATTTATTAACTTTTAAGACAATTAAGACCAAGATGAGCTCTGTATAGATTTCAGGAAAATAATTTAAATGAACTTTTATGGATTTTCTTGATGTTGATATACTAAATGTTATCTGAGTTAATTAGTCTTGCATCTTCTTACACTTCAAGTCTTTTTATCGGAGTAACATGAATTTAAAGCAACATCAGTGTAATTGTAAAACATGTTCAGTCGCCTGATTCTATTTCTGTTCAATTTCTCGGTTCGACTGCCGCCCGGATCTTTTTGTACCGACCCCCTCACACAGCTCCACGTCGATCCTTCGGGCTGTTTCTTTTTATTTATTGTTACATAATTTTGTATTACTTAAGAAAATGTGCACTAATTTCAGTGTATTTTCATTTCATGTGGTTTGTCTCAGGTGTGACATTGTTGTCTGAAGTGCAGACAACAAAGCGCTGCTGCTGTTGGAGCGCGGAGGGAAGCTATAAAGGCCGGAGTTCTGCGGTGCTCTTGAGGTCACAGGCTTTGGCTCACGAGACCACTGCTCATGCAGAAACTAATCACAAATACATGAGAAAGACTTGTGGAGGTCTTTAGCATTTGGTGAAAATTCAATCCAACAGAAAGAATCCAGAGCCTGCACCGGTACGTGTATGAGCTCAGTGTGGCACGGCAGTGTTGCACTAAATATTAAGGTTTTTAAATGATTTTGAGCTTTCAGTACTTACATTGGTAACCGTCTTTGCCCGCTATAAGTCCGTGTAAAGCCATTTGATACAATAAGTATGACGCTGAATGTCCCATATCTGCGCTGACTGCTCTGAGTGACGGTGGTAGGCGGAAACGCATGGTAAAAACTCAACATGCTCGATTCTTATGACTTGAGGTTTTGGCACTGCATTCCAACAAATCGCAGTGACCTCGCTGACATGAGGTGTGTGCCATGACAAATAATAGTTTATGAGAAGCGCTACTCGGGCCACGCCTCCCTGAACTCCTGGGGAGGCAAATCAGGCTTAAAATTGGGCTAAAAAAATTGAGCTAAAAATCCTCAGTGTTCAGGTGGCTTTAAGCCAATTCAGACGAAATAAACATTCAGCACCAGCTCTCAAGCAGCTCCGCGTCTCCTCACTGGTACAATCATGATCAACCATGCAAGAGAGTGTGTCCTCCTTAAACCATCATACAAAAAACACAAGTGACACTGTGAAGCCCTAACAATAGAAAACTGTATCATTCTACATCCGATGACGCGCTCAAAACCAAACCTGAAAATGGTTTTGTTCTGTTTTGGTCTTAACTTGTCACACTAACCCTTCACGCTCCAGGTCAACCAGTGTCAGTGCACCCTTTGAATTCTGTAGAAAGATACAAAATGTGTCCTGTTTATTTAACTTCTCCTTGCGTCACGTCTCCTTTTGTATGCCAGCTCCCACGCTCACACCCAGACCTGCTCCAGCTGTGAGCCTGAGCATAAAAACCAGAGCGACGCATTTGTGGCCCACACCTGTGAAAACTCCTGCTTTTAGGAGCGGCTTTTGTGACTGAGGGACAAAGAGAGGAGGAAGGGAGAGAGAGTGGGGAAAGAGTTAAAGAGGAATGAGAGGAGAGAGATGGAGAAAGAGGGCAGAGAAAAAAACAAATGGGAGCAGAGAGAGCACAAAGAGAGGAAGAGAGAGGAGGGACAAAGTGCGGGAGTTAGAGAGGAGATGCAGGAGAGAGACAGAAAGTAGAGCGAGGGGAGGAGGGCACAGACACACAGCTGTGCACACAGAAGGACGCAGTAAAGTCCAACAAAGCCTGAGCAGAAGAGCTGAAGGACAGAGGACTGAGAGGAATGTGGAGGGGCTCATGTCCTACAGGCTCAGAGCTCTGAGGAGAGAGAAGAAGAGAGGAGGACACAACCAACAAGTGTAAACTAGACTGACCCTGAGTCACCTCAGCTTCATACATGTTTGTGTTTACTGTTGGTCACATGTTTGTGTTTACTGTTGGTCACATGTTTGTGTTTACTGTTGGTCACATGTTTGTGTTTACTGTTGGTCACATGTTTGTGTTTACTGTTGGTCACATGTTTGTGTTTACTGTTGGTCACATGTTTGTGTTTACTGCTGGTCACATGTTTGTGTTTACTGTCGGTCACATGTTTGTGTTTACTGCTGGTCACATGTTTGTGTTTACTGTTGGTCACATGTTTGTGTTTACTGTCGGTCACATGTTTGTGTTTACTGTTGGTCACATGTTTGTGTTTACTGTTGGTCACATGTTTGTGTTTACTGTTGGTCACATGTTTGTGTTTACTATCGGTCACATGTTTGTGTTTACTGCTGGTCACATGTTTGTGTTTACTATCGGTCACATGTTTGTGTTTACTATCGGTCACATGTTTGTGTTTACTGTTGGTCACATGTTTGTGTTTACTGTTGGTCACATGTTTGTGTTTACTGTTGGTCACATGTTTGTGTTTACTGTTGGTCACATGTTTGTGTTTTCTGCTGGTCACATGTTTGTGTTTACTGTTGGTCACATGTTTGTGTTTACTGTTGGTCACATGTTTGTGTTTTCTGTTGGTCACATGTTTGTGTTTACTGTTGGTCACATGTTTGTGTTTACTGTTGGTCACATGTTTGTGTTTACCGTTGGTCACATGTCTGTGTTTACTGTTTGTCACTTGTTTGTGTTTACTGTTGGGTGTAATTCTGGGTGTAACAAAGTTACTTTTACTTAGTTACGGTAACTAAATTACAATTTTAGTACTTTAGTAGTGTAGCACATTACTTTGAAAATACTTGTAATTAAATTATAGTTACTAACAAAATACCCAGTTAGTTATGTAGCCTTCTTCTGCAGGAAACAGCCTGAACAAGGAGCAGGTTGAACGTTCTTAAAGTGAAACAGCCGTCGGTGTGACTTCTACTGACAGTCAGAGATCTGACGTCTTTGTTGTTTTCATCTGCTAAACTGTCATTAATAAAATGTAAAGCTACATATTTGATGAATTTATACAATATTATAAATAAAGTAATCCTAAAGTAATCTAACTTAGTTACTTTCTTGAGGCAGTAACTAAGTAATGTAACTGTAACTAGACAGAGACTGATCGTTTTACGCTGCCAGAGGAGGACTCTCTGAGACGTACAGTTTACTAATCTAATCTTTGCCCTCGTCTCACTGTGAGACCTACGGCCCACATTTTGAGCTGTGACTCACAATTTTCCAACGATCACTAATCTTTCATCGCAGACGACCCAAACTGTGCAGTGGACAGCCGGCTGTACAAGTGGGAAGAAAAGTGTGCTGTCTGTAAACGACTAGTTGTGGATAACTATTTAATTAAGCACTAACACGTACAAACGTTTCTGACCCTGAATGTCCTCCCTTCGTCTCTGCCCCTCCCTCTTTTGGAGCTGTACGAAGGACCAATCTCCCCTAAATGTGAATCTATCATGATTGATCAGTGGCTTAATAACAGCTTAGAATGAGTTGAGTCTGGCAGCATCCTTTTGCCCTGTGTGAAGAGCGGCTGATGGAGCAAAATTTGCATTTTAGCAGCTCAAATTAGCCTGAAATATTAATAGAGCTCCTAAAAGTGTTGGAGAAGAAAACGTCTGCCGAGACTGAGAAAAACACTCATTTCACACTCATTAAGACTAAATCTATGCAGTCTTCACACATCTGAAAGTGGGCCAGTTTTGTGACGGTATGTGACCTGTGTGTCGTCCCATCAAAATTATACAGTTCAATCAACGCTCAGGCTCTTAAGACGATTTCAAATATTAACTGCTCATTTAGCAGAAATTGTTTTAAAAAATGCTTGAAACCCACATTATTCCTTCATCTCCAGGCCAATAAATTGTACCTTAACTGTACCTTTTGTCAACTAAAAATGTGAAAAACACGGTGGAGTACTTTCTGGATCGACACCAGATGATGTCAGGAGGTGGAACAGTGAGCACTGTCAACAGACAGGAAATGTATGTCTGACAATAAACTATTCAAGTATATTGGATGCACAAACAGCATTATAAAATGAAAAGGCTCAAAAAGTCTGATTTTCAACAGAACGGACCTTTAATACTGTCTCTCTTAAAGGGCCTGTACATCATTTTTATTGACTATAGTTAAGATACATTATCTTTACATCACACATTGTTTGATTGAAGCAACTTCATGGAAACATATTGGGTTTGTTATGTATAATCTGTGCACTTTGTGAATTTATAATTTATAATAAACTAGTGCGTTAGCCGGGGTCACCTGTTTTCAGCTTGTCACCCATATTGTACACTATCATCACCATCATCATCATCATCATCATAACTGCTTGACAGTATCCCAGACTGAGGACTGTGCAGAAGAAGCTGAGGAGGAAGATCAGGCAAGGGGAAGCCAGCTACAGGAGGAAGATGGAAGAGCAGCTGCAGCAGCAGAACATCCAGGGAGTGTGGAGGAGCCTGAAAACCATCTCAGGTTTCAAGCCCCCCCCTGTCCAGGCAGAGGGGGACCTTCAGTGGGTTAACGATCTGAATTCTCACTTTCTGAGATTTGATCAATCACCCACCCCCCCCGCACAGCAGCAAACCCACACCCCACGGCTGGAAAATCGCCCACCCCCGATCCTCTTCACACCAATGCTTCAGTCCATCAGCTCACCACTCATCCCCCCCACCACCAATCCCCCCAGCGCACAGTCACCCCACCCACCCCTGTCCTTCACAGCAGCACAGGTGAGGAGAGAGCTGAGGAGGATTAAAACCAGGAAGGCAGCAGGACCAGACGGCATCAGCTCCAGGCTCCTTAAGTCCTGCGCAGATGAACTGTGTGGAGTTATGGAGCATGTCTTCAACATGAGCCTAAAGCTGAGGGTGGTACCACAGATTTGGAAGACCTCCTGTGTGGTACCAGTGCCAAAGACACCGCGCGCTAAAGACCTCAGCAGCTTCAGGCCGGTGGCTCTCACGTCCCCACTGATGAAGACACTGGAGAGGCTGGTCCTGGACCACCTCCGCCCAATCCACCGTGAGCTCAGCCATGGATCCGCTGCAGTTTAGCGTACCGGCCTGGCATTGGAGTGGAGGATGCCGTCATCTTCCTGCTGCACCGCTCTCTCTCACCTCGAGAACCCTGGCAGCGCTGTGAGAATTCTGTTCTTTGATTTCTCCAGCGCCTTCAGCACCATCCAGCCACTGCTGCTGAGGGACAAGCTGGAGACGGCTGGGTGTGGACTGTGACCTGGCAGAGTGGATCCTGGACTACCTCACGAACAGACCCCAGTTTGTGAGAGCCCGGGATTGTGTGTCTGACACTCCTGACCTGCAGTGTGGGGCGCCGCAGGGCACTGTCCTCGCGCCCTTCCTCTTCACCCTCTACACCTCGGACTTCAGACACAACACGGATAGGTGTGTTCTGCAGAAGTTCTCTGACGACTCTGCCATCAGCGGACTCATCACGGACGACGATGGCGTAGAAGTACAGAGGAGTAACGCGGGACTTTGTGGACTGGTGTCAGCAGAACCACCTCCTCATCAACGCGGGAAAGACCAAGGAGATGCTGGTGGACTTCTGCAGGACGCCACTCCACTGCCCCTCACCAGTGAACATCCAGGTAAGGGACATTGAGAGAGTGGACTCATACAAGTACCTGGGTGTTCATCTGAACCACAAACTGGACTGGACTCATAACACAGACGCACTGTACAGGAAGAGTCAGAGTCGGCTCTACCTCCTGAGGAGACTCAGGTCTTTTGGAGTGTCAGGGCCTCTCCTGAGGACCTTCTACGACTCTGTGGTGGCATCAGCCGTCCTGTACGGTGTGGTCTGCTGGAGCAGCTTCACATCTGAGAGGGAGAGGAAGAAGCTGGACAAGGTCATCAAGAAGTCCAGCTCCGTCCTGGGCTGTACTCTGGACTCAGTGAGCGAGGTGGGGGACAGAAGGGTCCTGGCTAAACTCACGTCTATGCTGGACCATGAGTCCCACCCCCTGCAGGACGCTCTGTCTGCCCTGGAGAGCAGCTTCAGTGACTGATTCACTCTCGCTGTGTGAAGGAGAGGTTTGGCAGGTCTTTCCTTCCTGCTGCTGTCAGACTTTACAATGAACACTGTTAGCCCTGAACATGTGCCATTCACCCGCTACAATCATGTGCAATATAATTTAACATACTATTAATAGACTTTTACCTCACTATAGTCACTTACTGTATATAACAATACACTTAAGCCACTTTAGCTACCATTTTTACTGTAAATAAGAGTGTGCACTTTATACTTTATATTGTATTTTTTATGACCATGTTTATTTATCCTATTTTTATTGCATGCGCCTATTTCATTCATTTCTGTCCTAAACTGTGTGTTGCAACAGTGGAATTTCCCCATTGTGGGACAAATAAAGGATCTCTTATCTTATCTTATCTTACATGGGATTCTGTCATGGTGCAGTTTCAAAAGCTAATTGTCAGGAGAGTTAGAGGAACTATATGGAAACAGCATAAGACCATTCCAGACAGTCGTTTCTGAGTCACGGAGCAATACTGAGTGAAAGGAAGGACTATGTGGGCGGGGCTAATGGTTCAAGCAAAAACATGTTCATGTCTCACGATTCAAAATCAGGTACAGGCCCTTTAATGCAGTGGTCCCCAAACCTCTTCTGCACATTTTGACAACCTTAAAATGTGGAGTGCTGCACAGTCATGGGGCCATGTATGCTGTCAGTGTGTTCCAGTGAGAATGTGCTGTGAGTCGGGGAGTGGCAGTGGCTGGAGGTGCAAATTGGCCACAAGGTAAAATCAAAACCCAAGCATTAATATTTATATCCTTATAAACTCAGCCTCTTCCCTCTGTCTAAATGTGATGTGATCATCCCATTATTTGATGGTGTAAATGTCAGAGTTGTGGGTGTGGAATAATTAAACAGTCCATGAACAAAGAAGTGCAGAACCAGAGAACTCCCCTGAGGCTGCGTGATCCTCTGATAGTTCTTATAATTGTGAGGGGGTTCTTTATGTGGGTTAATTGGTTTTGACCTTTCAAACATTCAAACAGTGTCCCTCCTGTGTAGATAAACAATTTAATTTCGTTAGTAACCAGTCAGCTGTGGGCCCCTTCTCTGCCTCCTGTGTGCTCTGGAAAAGTCAAATGTCCAAAATGCCATGGCAAAGAAATGCTGAAGAGGTTTACAATGAAGTAACACAGCAAAAACATATATTATTTGGACTGCTGGTTTAAAGATGTGCTTTGTAAGGAATATTCCACATATGGCATCAAATGTATTTATCTAGCAAGTGTTTTTATTACAAGTGTTTTTATTGCTCAAAACTATTTTGAAAAAAAAAAAAAAAAACACTCAGTTTAAAGGGCACATTTTCTGCATTATGTGTTCTTGTCCCTTTAACATAAAATAATTAGCCTCGATTTGTCCCAATCAGTCTCACTTCCGAAATAGAGCTCCATCTACTGGCTTGCAGAGGGAATTAGACTCTAGACTGTCCGACATGCTAAAGTACGCATGCAGTTGTAAACAGGATTCAGCAAAGAAGCAACAAATGAAGCGCAATATGCTTTTGGATGAGGGAACATTGTTAGAACATGGTTAACGTGGTCTTTTAATATCAATCTATGTAACATTTTAGCCAAAGAGACATCTCCATGTAAACAAGCAAACTTATGGTGAAAAGTTACACAGTGCTCCTTTACAACGGCTTCCAGTCCTCTAGTCACAAACATCAGGCCATATATAAATATATAAGCTGCAGCTCCTTGTCCCTCAATCTCAAAATGTAATGCAGATTTCAGGACACTGTCCTCCTCCACATGCTCTACATGTCCAAACCAGCGGAGGTGCTTCTGGGTGATATTCTCAAGAATGTCCTTGAGTCTGGTTCTTTTCAATAAATCCTCAATTCTTGGCACCCCTTGCCGCCGAGGACTAGAGTCCTTTCTTTCAAGAGCCATCATTTGTTTTTTATGGAACACATTTTTGTTTGGCTGCATACCCTTACTGACGCCAACCACAGGCAGTGGGCTTAGCCTTTACCCAAAAATGCCTTTGCCTTGGTGGTTTGACAGTTTTCCTTCTCATATACTGAGATGTCACCTGCCCAGCAGACGCTGCTTTACCCACAGCTGGGGTACTGACACTCCGGACCAGAGCGTACCAGGGCAGCAATGATTAAGAGGTAGCGCCATTATTTAGTGTTTAAAGAATCCCCAGATACTCTGAAAGTCCCCAATCAGGGCCTCATTGCAGTTTACTGTCTTACCGTCTTACCCAGGACGCAGATACTCTTACTGGTACAATGTAGACACAACACAATCTTGTCTAAAGGTGTAATGCGCCTAATGACTTTATCAACGTTGAAAGTGCTTTTGTGTCCTCTTTACAGTGATGTCAAAGCTGCTGCAGGTGTTGAAAGCCAAACAGTCGTAAACACAGCCTGGAGTCACTCATCACAAAGGATCACTTCTGCTTTCTCTTTCCCGTGTTTGTGTTGCAGAGATTAGATCTGCCTATAAAACTCCTGGTGTGTGGCACTGTGACATCATCCCTGTGGATCAGACACTAGGCCCACTCTCTGTACTCATCACAAATGTACTTTCATACAGTAACACCACACAAGAGCCTTCTGGGCAGAGCAAAACAAACCATGAGCCCTGTCATGATATTTTAGTATGTCACACATTTCCTCTATTATTCCTCAAGAGTGAAAACAAAGCAAGTGTTGTGGTAACACTTTTAATGGCTACAATTTAATAGTTAATAAAGCATGAAGAGAAACTTAATCGGCGGAGGTGCAGTGATTTAAGGCGTTGTAAATGTGTGTCTGTATGTAGTACAGTGTTGTGTGTTCGATTCCTGGTCTCAACTGTTTGACAAAACTCTCTCCCTGTTTCACCCTACAGCTGTCCAGTAAGTCTTAGTCTAGAAGAACGTAAACTTTCCAAAGGCTTTGAGGGGTTATTTATAGCACGTTCATGGGGATTTTCTGACAAAAGGTTTTGAGTTCAAGTCCCAGCTTTGAGCAAGCAAAAATATATAGTTGAAAATGACTTGAAAATTAACTAAATCAATTGAGCCACTTTTGTTGACCCTGAAACTGTAATCAGGAGGTCCAAACCCCTTCATCAGTCTTTCCTATCTTTTCTGCTTCACAATCATTCAAAAGGAAGGCTGATGTACACAAACAAATACTTTATACATTGTTTTCAGCTTTAAAACATGACATTATGTACCCATTAAAGCGCCTCAATAATTCAGTGAAAGTCATTCAAAAATCAAATCAAAATTTTATGAATAAGAGCCTGCTATTTTTAGGATTACTCTATGTGCTGGTGGTTTGGAGTGGACAGTTGTGTGTGAGAGCCAGGACAGGTGCAGCTTGGGGCACGAGGCAGGGGCAGAGACAGGAGCAGACAGGTGGCTGCTGCATGTCACCACAAATAGAAGCAGAGACACTCCTGATTAGCCCCACTGGAAATACATTCTGCAGAGTGGGAGAGTTTTGAGGAGCCGGCTGTTCTGTTTGGGTTTGCTCCGAAAGAATAACAACAGTAAAAGATCAGGACGCATGAGTGAGCAATATTACAACATACACCTTCACTTTGTTATCTCATGAAATTGAAAACTAAAATAATGTATGTAACCTGTTGAAAGCAGACGTGACTTTCTGTCGGTTGATCTTTTATGAAGATTCCATCTACTGGCAGCAGAAGGACTTACAAAGGGGGGGTAAACAAACCTAGCTTGCCCTTACATACTAAAGAAAGCACACAGTTGTAATGATCACTATTTGAGGCAGAAATGCTCAGAATGAGTCTGTTGGGGCTTTATGAACTTAAAAACAGCGCAGAAGATCTCAGAGCTCTATGACATCACAAAACTGGAAAATTTGAAACCAAGTGTTTTCTGAGGCTCAGAGGGAGTGGATTAATTAAACAAGCATGAATGAAGTAAAATATTCCAGGTATGTTTTTGATGAAGGAACAATGTTAGAACGTGGTAAAAGAAAATTCAATTTTGCCTAACAAAGCTCACTTCTCACACACAGACACATGCCGTCCATGTCTCCCCACCCCCAAAACCCTTGATCATTCTCTGAGTGACCAACCCCAGTAATGTGTGAACGCTCAGAAGAAGCAGATTTCATTCATCCCTCGATCTGTGCCGTTATGGTAAGACTCATGTTGACTGACCTAGAGGAAGCATGAAAATACTGAACATAAGTGGTCCCAGTGTCAACCCCTGGGGGCCCCCCACAGGTAATGATCATTGGCTCTGAGGGTCAATATTTACTTTCTGACCTCAAGCTAGGACTAGCACTATTCCACTGCAGTGTATAAGAGCCTTACCCAGTGGAACACTTCTTATCTGCATTTGTGGTTTGAAACTGGGAATAGTAACATGCTTTCCTAACCTTTTGCTTAACATGCTCTGCTTCCCATTCTTTACAGTATCTGCCAGTGTCCTGATCAGCCTTTAGTGCGATCACAATCAGAAAGCTTTTTATGGCCATTGTCGGTGAAAAAAATTCACAAACTAGGAACTTGTTTGGCTGTAAGATGCAAGAATGAATGTTAATAATAGAAAGATAAAAAGTACAGGCTCTGCTAAAATAAGATAAATCAGGGGCATGCAAAATAGAATATATGTAGAATAAAAATTAAATACAATATATATATAATTGCATCAGTATCAGAATTACTTTTATTTATCCCCAAGGGGAAATTCTTTAAAGACTCTGCTGATTGGACAAATATGTATTTTTATAACATTAACCCTGACAACACACAGACACATGAAAAACACTGTAAAAAGTGTGTAAAGGAATCATAACAGGCAATGCAGAGACATAAAAAATAATACACAGTGATCACAATGTAAATCAGATATTCTCACAGTTAAATAACTTAAATTGTGAGCTATATGGTTCATGTTCACATTTGTATTGTTCCATTGTACATAACTTCTGGCACAAGCGTTAGATTGACCTGACTTCATGGATTGTTTTTGCCTCCTCCAAATAGAAACATACCTGTGCAAACGGCGCGGCCCCACCCTGGCCCCGATCACTCCGCACCCACACGTCCTGTACATGTGGGTGTCAGTGAGAAGAGGACGAGCCCAGGCCTGCTCTGCTCTGGAACATCCTCAGTGTGTTTGACGTATCAGCACCACACACGCTCTTCTGCGTCTGATGGACATGTTCTGAAATGTGTCGTCCTGTCCCTGAACGCCTCACCATGTCGGGCTGTGAGCGGTGGAAAGCGCTGACGTGACTTGCCTTGCATTTAATCAATAACAGGCGCATTAATAGGAAAAAGAAAAAAACTTGGAAACATGTATTATGCTGCATTCCATTTGTCTTCAGAGGTTCAGACTTGTACATTTAAAATGCATATGACACATTACACTGCACATTTCTCAAAAAGTGAGCATGATAATATATTTTTTGCTTATTTTTTGACATGACAGTTGTGTCATTGGTAATTTCACCCATGTTACCTAGCAACCATATCCATGTAAATTACACAGTAGTATTGATTTGACAAATAATAATACCACATAACACATTTATATTGTTGAATGATTGTTTGAACTGTCAGAAAAAAGTGTCATGCGTGTGTAAATTGTCCCTGCATTTTTGATGGAATGTTGCTTATTGATGATATCACAGAGGGATTCTGTTTCAGAACTCAGCATCTCTCATTTTTAACTTTATTTTAAAATATTTCCTTCACAAACGGCAGCTTGACTCATGTCAATTTCCCACATATTTCCCACAGGTTCTATCCACCAAACTAAGTCATAATTAGAGAAACATGAGAACCTATATATATGCATATGCACTTTAAACTGGAATTTCCAACTCAGAATTCCCACTTAGAGAGTTATAAAATCCAACATTGTTACGCCCTGCGTTTGGTGAAAGTTAAAATATTGATAACTCTTGTGATATTTTCCCTTCCGCTCTCTACAGTCTCTGAAGCTGCACTGCTTTGAGTCTCTGCAGTTATAAATGCACTGTTAGAACAGTGTAAAGCCCAAGGGCCATGAGGCAGAACATGTGCACGGTGCATCTTCAATATCAGCACATGCTGTATGAAAACCCAAAAAAGGAAAATGGGAAGTGAAGTTCAAGTTTGTGCTGCTGTTCTTGAGGTTTAAAAGTGCAACACATAACTTTTCTTGTGGAGGGTTGACCACCTGCTTGTATCCATGGAGATGTTTTGCCTTGAAAATTAAACGCATTTTGTTGCTCAGTGGTCGAGTGGATAGCACACAATTTGCTGCATGTCCTTCCCCAGTCTTATCCCCATTTCATGCTGCACTGTCTGGTACAATAAAGCCTTTTGAAAAAAAGAAAAAAAGAAAAGAAAATATACATATTTTTCTCAGGGGACACGAGCAGGTGTCACCGCCAGGCCAAGTTACAGGTCAGATCTGTGGAGAGGCTGTAAGAATGCATGTTTTTTTTTTTTTTGCAACAAAATACCTGTAATTTAATAATGCAAGATAAAAAAAAAGTAATGTCATACTATGGAACATTCAGAGATAACAATAATGTATGAAGACAAGCAGTAGCCAGACCTGCTGGTCCTGCCTGGTCCTGTCAGGTCTCAGATGCTAAGCAGGTCGGACCTGGTTAGTACTTGGATGGGAGACTGCTGGAACTTCAGGAGCAACAGAGCAACGGCTGTCACTGTGTCCTTTGGCAATACGCTTCACCCACTGTGCTTTGTGTGACTCTGATGTGTATGTGTGATGGGAGGGTCACAGACTACCAGTCTGCCCCAGGGCAACTGTGGCTACAGTGTCATGAAAGACACGATAAATCCAATGAATAATTAAAAGTAGAGACTCCAAACCAGAAACATTACATAGTGTGCTTTAATGGGCTGGTTCATTAGTTTAAGAAAAAAGGTTATCTTAATAATAACTTGGGTTATTATAATTAAATGCACAATTTAATGTTGATATATTCTAGGTCTCAAAAGAAAAGTAGTTCTTCTGCAGAGCAGCACATGAAGTCCCTGGAGCAGTCTGCCCAGCTCTGGGTTCTGCTTTATGGATGCACATTTTATTCTGTTCTCAAGCTTTTCAGTGTTATGCCAATCCTTATGTACTTTATTCTTGGTTTTGTTTGGCTGAGGGCAGGTGGAACACTTTTTACTTCAGTAAATAGTGCACTCAAAGCCTGAAATGTCTATTTTGCATTTACAATACACAGCACATTTTCTTTGTGATATCTTTCATTTTAACTATTTTGTTTTTTTACATATTCAACATTCTGGAAACAAGCTGAAAACTGTGGACACTGTGGTCGCCCCAGCTCCAGACAGGTTTAACCCCTGCTCCAGACAGGTGTAAGGCAGCAGAATGTTGACCTGTCTGTTCCCCTATTCACAGTCATCACATCTCGCCTCTCCTAGTTAATCTAGTTAACCCTTTAACTGTTAACACAGCTCGGCCTTGGTGAACGAATAGCTGGATGTTTGAGCAGAGTGCAGGCTTTTGGCTGCTCCAATGATGACACAGAGCAACACAAAGCTCACCACAACAACACCCATCTACAGCTCAAGCAAAGATCTCACATGTTTGCTTTGGAGATTAAAGCCTCAAAATGGAAGTCATGTTCAGTTGAGTTCATTTTTGTAAGTTTTGTGCAGGTCAGACATTTTTATGACCCACTTGAATTAAACACAACCCTGACTGACATTGACATGCATATACGTTAAAAACAACAATGGTATGCCTTGAGATTGTGACTTGAGTGTGTTGGACAAGACGAAGGTTGGGACCCCCCGCGGGATGAACTGGGGGTCACGAGATGATTTCAAGATCTAATTTGAAGAAATATGAGACTATATTTGCTCTATTTTTCTAATGAAATACAGTATCATTTAGTGAAATAGGGTCTAATAAGACATTAAACTATTCAAATAACCAATATTAAACCTGATTTAACATGCTTTGACACTTTGGGGGTCCCGAGTTGGTTGCATGGCTATTTTGGAGGTCCTGGCCAGAAACGTTTGGGAACCCCTGGGATAAGACACTCTGTTTACTGTCAATGCACTGTCAAAGCTCATGATCTAAACTGATCCTCACCGGGAACAGAAATGATCAAATATCTACTCTGATAGTCTAAATAATCAGCCAGATAGTAAGATCTATCCCCAATTTTGACATTTCTAATGTAAAAGTTATATTTAGAGGTGTACCATGTAACTTTTCCAGCGGTCTGCCACCATGGAAATTGTATTGTTTGGAGAACAATGTGGGGCCACCAAAATGGTTTGTGTTCCAAGGTCCAGGATTTATGATCCCTGAAAAAATTGGGCACTCAGAGTACTAAAGTGGATATTGTTAGTGAGCACTGACATTAGATGTGCTGATGGTTCAAGGCAGTCAATAAGTTTTTTATTTATTTTAGTTTATTTTTTATTTTTTATTTGGCACGAAAAAAAAGTTTTGGAGTTTGTATTGCCTGTCTGCAGGCGTGGAGCAGGAGAAGGAGGAGGAGACACTCTAGTCCCAGGATGGGTTTCCTGACCGAGCCGGGATCCCAGCTCTGATCAGCTCACCCTGAGAACATGTGTGATCCATCTGCTCATCACACCCAGCTCTGTGCATTCTCCCCCCTCAAAGGACAGAAGGCATTTGCTCCAAATGTCTGTTCCCATCCCTTACACTGTTGTAGGACATGATTAAGTGTTCCTTTGTCCCAGTCCAAAGCCGGGAGAAGTGGAGGAGTGTGTGACTGGAAGGGCATCTGCCTTAAGCACACAGGAGAAAATGAAGTAAAAACAAAGAACCTGAAAACAAATTGGCCAGAGTCCAGTCTTAAAGCTGCTCTATAACTTTTCTGGAGGAGGCTCTGCCTCCTGCTTGTCTCTATGGAGATGTTATTGGTTTTCCTGTAATGTTCCACAGTAGGGCATTAAACATATCTATTTCCATGAGACAAACAGACGATGCCACACGGCCTTGTTTCAGGTCAGATCCGTGGAGAGGCGAACCTGAATGTTTCACAAGATTGTCAACATTTAATTTCAACAAAAGTAAACAAAAAGAGCCTGAGAGTCGGGTCAGAGTCGGCCATGAGACGACAGACGCTTCAAATACCTGAATGTGCACATTTCACCATCACAGGGACAAACAAATATGTTTAACAAGGTGAAAATGTTACTTAGTTCTCCTTTAAAACAAAAAACAAAAAGACGTGGCGTACACAGTTGTTGACAGTGTAGTAACTCTGAGCAGTCTGAGACAGTGCAAGTATTGTGGGCCTCGGGAGAAATAAAAGACTTGTCCAGTGTCAATCGGAGGTTAGAGAATGTTCCAAAGTTAGTCCTGAATGAGACGAGGAGATTGGAGAGGATTTTTTTTTCTGTCCGACCTCATCTGCTTTGCTGAACTCCGCAATGCACCAGAAAGGCTGATCGTGGGCCAAGGCTGAGGAGCACTTTAGTCCCTCATGACACTGACTAATGCAGTGGCTCAGTGGTTAGAGTGTTCACCCACCAACCTGAAGGTCTGCAGTTCAATCCCAGCTCTAATGTGCATTCTGCTCTTGTCATTATTTAGTCTATTCCTAAAACCCTGTAATTATTTACACACACACACACACACACATACACACACACACACACACACACACACACACACACACACACACACACACACACACACACACACACACACACACACACACACACACACACACACACACACACACACACACACACACACACCTCGTCAGAGCTGCAGTTGGCCCACAGCAGGAGCAGGTGCAGTGGGTCAGGCCCCTGTGGTGAAGGCGGTGCAGGACACTACACACAGCGCTAAGTGGAGTCGCTAACTGCTCTGCCTCCATCACGCTGCACTGCTGCTGCTTCAAAACAAATTCACCATCAAAAACGGAAGATTTGGAAGTGCACAGGCTTAACTGGAGTTGAAATATTGAACAATGTTGGTGTTAAAAGCCCTTATTAAACCTTAAACCACGGCCCCGGCATGTTTCTATTTCTCACAAACCCACTGGCACATCCTAATTCTTTATGTTTCTATAAAACTGCAAGTGCATTTGACCTAAACGGCAGTCTTTCAGTGTTATGATTTAACAATAACAAGTATTTCTTCAGGTGAAGTAAAGCTGACAAATTTACACATAGAGAACAAGTCTTATTAAACTCTTAACCCCATTTAAAGCTGAAAAAACATAATATTTCTCCTTCAACAGAGCCGAGCTGAGTTTGTGGGTTTAATGTGTGGGAGAGCAGCATGATACTGGAGAACATTGCACCTACTCAAGGCTCAGACTTTACACAGTATATTATAGATTCTTTTAAATAGAATGTGTCCAAACTATTATCCATCCGTCCGTCCGTCCATCCATCCGTCCATCCATTCATCCATTCATCCATCCATCCATCCATTCATCCATTGTAAAACACAACATGTCAGTGTTTTGTGTTGATAGTCACTTGGAGTCAGAATCAGAGAATCCAAGTTTGAAGTTGTCTCTTTGAAATAGTCTCTTTGAAATTGTCCCCAGTCTACCTAAGTGTGGTTTACATTTGTGCCAAAACTGCTTTTACTGATAACAAAACATGAAAAATATGTTACAGTATAATAAGGGCTGCAATGATTGAAAAGATGAAGAGATGGAGATTCACTGATGTCTAATCATAACTGATATGGTTATGGGTTTACTGTCAGTAAAATGTGCAGAGTTTAGACTTTGGAGCAAGAAATCTTATTATTGTGTTAAATGGCACATGTTAAACGTATGTATAGTTTATGTTCAAGAAATCATTACTAAAAGCCATGGAAAAAAATTTATATAAAAAGTGAAATTTATGTCTACTCCAGGCAAGGGATACTTAGCCTGCTTTTGCTGTCTTGTTTTCTCTGAGTCTGTGCTCTCTCTTGTCCTATCATCTCGCTCAAAGGTGCTCAAGGAGCCAAAGTGAGCCGGACTACTTTGGAAACGACCTTTCACGGCCCACTTTGGATGTTTTAAATGGGCCGGCACGGTTCACTTACTGTAAGACAGTGAAGACACTTTCGGGCCAATCTGCTGCAAAGTGAACCAGTGGAAACAAGCCTCTAGTTTCATGGGATTGTCATTTATTTCTTTTTTCAAGGACCATTCTTACTGTTTCTTTTGGTCATATTTACCAATGATACAAATATTTATAGAGGTAACAAGTATGGATATGAGCAGAGGTTCATCTTCTTTATATTTTATTTCCATAGACATTTTGCTGCAGCAGTATCCAAAGGTATGCTCACTAATCCTGGAACAAACAGAGCCGTTCTCAGACAAGTACAGACTGTTACATCAGCTCCAGCAGCTCTGGGCCTGTCGTTTACGCCGTGTGTGAGTGACTTTGAGCTGTGTCCTCTGCCAGTCCGCTGATAGAACACATTCAGAGTTATTTTTACACGTCAAAAGGACTGGTTAAAACACACAGTAAAACAATGGGACTAAATGTGGGGAGACTCCAACTGTACGAGAAGAGGGAGAGGAACGAGACGGGTGAGGAGAAGGGAGAAAGTGAGAGAGGAGAGACAAAGTGAGACACATGCAAAAGAAAAAAGTGAGTGGAAAAGGGGAGGAGAGGAGAAAGGACAGAGAGACAGAGAAGGTCGGGGTTAGCTCTAACCCAGTACAACATGGTTGCTAGGCAATGGTTAGGATTTTCTTAGTGTGATGTCAAGATTTGTAATAAGATACATTTTCAACAAAAATAAATAAATACATAAATGTATATATATATATCCACCATCCAGGATGAAACAGCCAAGATCCACAAATCCAGATCCACGTCATCAGATGATGATGTGCTCAGTGAGTGTCTCAGGCAATGAGGAACAGAGGATGAGGTGCCGGAGGAGGGACCATCATGGGAGGACAAGCCCCGACATGGGATGTACCACCAGAACATAACTGAAGTGGCTGAAATCCTACCAGTGTCTAGAGCAGGTCGAACTGAAGGACAGCACAGAGGCTCATCATGACTGCACAGGAACAGACCCTGAGCACCAGAGCAACAGAGGCTCAGATCTACCACACCAGACCAGACAAGACCCACGGTGTAGCTCCTGAGACAGTCCAGCACAGAACTGCAGGGTGTAAGATGCTGCAGCAAAAGCAAACATGGAACACCATAACCAAGTGGATGGCAGAACGTACAGAAACATCTGTGCGGAGTATGGACTGGAAACCACAAGGTCAAAATGATGCCCGCGGTGATCGGAGCACTCGGGGCAGTGACCCCCAAACTGGAGGAGGCTACAGCAGATCCCTGGAGGAACATCAGACATCTCAGTCCAGAAAAGCACATTACTAGGAACAGCTAAGATACTGAACCCTCGAGCTCCCTGGGTCCCCTGAGGACATAATAGTGCTCTATTATGATATACAGTTATACAATCCTCACACAAACTCCATTCATATGTCATTATAAGACCATGTTTATTATTTCAAAAAGCTAAAATCACAAACAAACAAATCACAAAAAGAGACACATTTTCATTCTTTCATTTTCCCCCCAAATGTTGAAATTCCAGTTCTTTATCTCTCAAACTGTAATGTGTTAAAAGTTAAGTTAATGTGCAAACTGAATAAAATTATAAAAAACAAGACCCCATTTCTGACTTGAATAGTCAAAATCTATTTTTTTGAATTCCCAAATCAGTTAACCCAGAGAAGGAGGTTATGAGTATGTGCTTTATAAATATAATTTTGCCAACTTTTTGGTGCAAAAACAATAATTACTTGATATTTATTGGTTTATTTTTCTGCAAGTTGCTAAAACTAATAACAGAAATGGAAGTGCATGCACTCCGGTGGGTCAGAAAGGGTTAAAGACCACATATAGGGCCTTCAGTCATGAGGGATGCTCTCTGCAACATCTGCACAGAGCCAGGGGCCCCTGCACCACCTGGAGCTCCATTGTTCCACTGAAGAAAAAAGCATCCCAGATCATTATGGCGCCCCCTCCCTGTGGAGCGTAGAAAACATCTCAAGTGGATCTGCTTGTCGTGCCAGTAACGTTTAAACCATCAGGACCATCAAGGTGACATTTTTTCTCATCAGAGAATAAAACTTTCTTCCTCCTTTCAGTGTTCCATGTTTGTGTCTCTTGTAAAGTCCAAGCTGCAGTTCTGTGGCGTTCAAGGAGACGAGGACTTTGAAGATGTTCCTTGTTTGTGAAGCCCTTCAGTGTCAGATGTGTCTGATGTTATTGGGCTGTAGTCGCATCAGTAACAGCTCTTATTTGGGTCGAGGATTGTCCAGGGTCTTGACGCACAGCCAATCAGATCCTCCGGCTCACTGTCATTTGTTGGGTTTTCCACTTGACATTTTTATTGTATAACCATCAGGATCTTTTAAGAAATTCCAAATGACTGTCTTACTTTGTCCCACCTCAGCAGCGATGGAGAGAGGCCCTACAGCTCAACAACCCACCACTTTGCCATCAGAAGGTCATGACAGTGTGAACACTTGACAGAAAATAACACAGAATCCACATTTTTGCACAGACCTGGGAATTTAAAGGTATGTGGTCCAAAACTTTTGATTAGCTGCACAACAGACTATTTCAGTTTAACTGGTGCATATTGAAGCTCTACTTGGAGCTTTGTTAAGATCCAACCAAGCAAAATGTGACTTTTTTCATTTATTATACTGGTCTTACACTTTTGATTGGGACTGTACCTGGCTGTTGTGACACTACATTAATTTTGGTCACAGTTTTTTTTAACCTTTTGTGTTTATTCTCTGATTTAGTCTTAACTCAGCCATGGTTTAATACATTAATAGCTCTGGATAAGTCTTTAGTTCTAATTACAATGCTCACTTTAGCCCAATAAAGCGTTATTGCAAATGTAATCCTGTTCTCAGGTGGCTCTTGGCATGAGTGCCTCGCTGTGTCCCAGTGGACTCACTAGAGTTGTGCTAGTAAGCAGCTTTCGTGGCTGGGAAAACCCTTTTCTCATTTCACGATTATTTGGAGCTCAGTCCACATGTGCTCCTCCAGCTGTGGATGCACTGATCAGCCTGAACAAATCATCTCAGCAAATCAAAGCCAAATGTGCCGTCTGCAGTGCTGGATGTGTGTCAGGGCTGTCCCACGAGGCCATTGTTCCCAGAAAGACTCCAGATTTCAGCGCATTATTCCACCCTGAGAGGAGACATCGCTCACAGCAGCCTGATCAGAACCAGAACAGCGACGTAAACACATTGTCTCGGCTCAGCTGCAGAACGCTTTATGCAGCAGAGCCACTGAGCAGAGACAGTCAGACTATGGAGATTCTCTGGACTCTTAAGGCCCCAGTCAGAGGAGGAGGAGGTGTCTGGGGCGAGGGAAGCCCCAGTTATATGGGCTCAATCCCTGTGCCAATGGAGACTCTAAATAATTCTACATTGTGAGTCCAAACTGGGAGGGCGTTTGGTGTGGCTTTGTTTTTCCAGTAGAGCTCGGGTTTGTGTTTTCACATCTTTTAGAATTTTCAGTCTAATTCACTCAAAATGATTCTCTCTGAAATGATAGAGTGAGAAATGTATTTACCAGTACTGAGTTTATCTGTTTTTTTTCCCTTCTTCTTCTTTTTTTTTTTTTTACATTTAATTGAATGAACTCACTCTATGCACACTTTCAACAAATATGGCGTATTTCATAGTAATACACATTTTTTGACATTCCATCCATTTTAGTGAGTGATGTGCTACATACATGTGCTACTCATTTCAATCAAAGAAGTGTGCTGTGACTTAAAAAAGATTGAATATTACTGGGTCAGGGACTCCTCCACAAATGTCAAATGCATGGAAAAAATAAATAAAAATAATAATGGTGAGGGTGAAGAACAGAGAGAGACTTTCAGCAAGACCAGATCTGTGTCATAGCATGTTATGGATTTCCAAGCACTTTGTTTGCAAGGTTTCATCCTTGTGCCCTCGAGCTCTGTACTTTAGGCTCAGATCTGGAGCTCAGATCTGCTCTTGGCAGATTGTGGCAGAATGGGTCAAATGCAGAGCACATAACTGGACATATCACAATGTCCTATCTCTTCAAATCTCAGAAACTCAGCAGAGTCGGGTCTGGTGAGTGCTTTGGGTTGTTCTTTTCATCTTGACATATTTCAGTGAGCAGCTGTCACCTTCTTCAGAAGAATAATCTTTCTATACTGTGACGTGTCTCTCGCCACTCGTGGCTGGCCACGTCCCCTGCCTCTCCGTGATCCCTGGCAACGCCTCTTGCCACCTGGTGGTTCCTGGCCACACCTCTTGCATCTCGGTGGTACCTGGCCACACACCCTAGCCACGCCTCCTGCAGCCTGGTGGTGCCTAGCCACGCCTCCTGCCTCTTGTTGTCCCTGCAAGTGTGTCACTGACCTGTGTCCCACACTTGTGGAAGTGTCTGTTCATGTTGTGTTCAGGGCCTAGTCAGTGACTGGGAGACCAGAACACCAGGAGAGTTAAAACTGCAGTTGTGCGCTTAGGCAAGACACTTCAGTCTCCTGGCTTCTGAATGTGATGTGTGTGTGAGTGATGGTCAGAGGGGCCCATGATGCAGATTGGGAGCTTTGGTCAGTCTGCCCCAGGGCAGCTAGGGCTGCAATAGTAAGGTACCACCTCCAAATAAGGAGTGAATGAATAATTACCAAGCACTGTATGATCTAAAATAATGTAAAATGTTTGTGCCAATATATTTAAATTCCATTAAACCACAAGTATAAAAATGTCCTAAACTTCAAATCCGTGCTCACCAGTATGTCACATTTACATAAAACTCTAGTTCCTTCAGCGTGAATGGGGGAAACTTAATAGAACTGTCAGCAACAGTACAGATCCACACGTGAACAGGCCCTGGCAGGAGGATTAAATTGATTCGCGGGAGCACAAATGACTATGTTTCCCTTCCCGGGTTTATTAATATGCAGAGAGTGTGAGTGCTTATGCAACTGGCTCCTGAAAGCCTTACTGAAAAGCACAACCAAAGAGCAGAAAGGAACTGGCAACAACAGACGCGTATTAGCATTCAGTGCGGGCCCCTGAAGCTAGCTGTGTCCGGGCACATGGGTCAGACTGTGCTAATGGAGCAGGGCTAAAGAGGAGCTGCTCATGTTAAGGACAATAGTTTGAGACGAGCCGTGTGTGTGGAGCTGACAGGTGTAAGGAGCTGTGCTGGAGGAGAGTGAACGGGCATCAGGTGCAACAGTGACACAGACAGTGACAGAGAAGTATGAAACCAGGGACTGTCCAATTCACTTTATACAGACAATTTTTAAAGTTATTTTCAGTGGCTGTGTTGTCATTGAACGAGAGTTTAGCCAGTCCCCAGACTCATCTCCATTGCCCACTCCAGTCACTGTAGAACTCCTGCGGTTCTCACGCTATCCCAGCATGCACCACTAAATCCTCTGCTGAGAAGGTGATCGGCTGCAGCCTTCCATCTGTCCAGGACCTGTACGTCTCCAGGACTCGGGGACGAGCAGGTCGGATTCTCACCCTGGACATGGACAGTTTGAGCCCCTCCCCTCGGGCAGGAGGCTACGGTCCATCCAGACAAGAACCTCCCGCCACAAGAACAGTTTCTTTCCCTCTGCTGTTGGACTCATGAACACTTTAGAACACCTGCCACTTTAACAATATATTTCATAAGATCTATCTATTTGCACTACCACGTCTGCCAACTGTACATTTCTGTATATAGTCTTAGTCTATCTTAGTTTATTCATTCATTTTCTACCGCTTGTTCCCGATAGGGGTCGCGGGTGACTGGAGCCTATCCCAGTGACTTTGGGCCTTAGGCGGGGTACACCCTGGACAGTGGCCAACTCGTCGCAGGGCTGAAATCTTAGTTTATTTTATTCTTAATTATATGCATGCCTCTTTTATATATTTTATTGTATTTTATTCATTGTTTTATGTTGCACCTTACACCGAAGCAAATTCATATGTTTATGAATTTTGATCACTGACAATGGCAATAAACCGTTTCTGATTCTGAGTCATTGGCAGCAATGGTGGCAGGGAAATCAGAAAAAACTAACCATGTCAGCCATAATGATCTACTTTATCAGCCATTAAGAAATTGAGGATTATTGTTGTGCAGTGTGATATACAAATGATCAAAGGCAGTAGAAAGACTTAGTCTTTAACAGGATTTACAAAGGTCCAGATTGACGAGAGAAGTGGATTTCTGCAACTCAACAAGCTGTAGAGAAAAAAGCCTTACAGTGTACAGTATTTTTGCATTGATTTAGAGTGTTTTTATTTGGGAAATTATTTAACCATCGTCTCATAATGGTTCAAAATCTTTAATCTGGTGATTCGTCCATTAATTTGTCGAGAAAGAGTAGTTTGAATAGAAATGATTGAATGCCTATAAATGTTAAAGGTCCCATATTTAGTGTGCGAATGTTCAATTTAATTCAATTAATTTTTGTAATGACCAAAATCACAACAACAGGTGCCTCGATGGGCCACAGGTAGAAAGCAGTTCAAATAAAAAAAATGTTCAATAGAATTTAGCAAGTGGGTAAATGTCCTGGAGCATCCCCTGTCTTTGACCAGAACCACTCAACAGGAAGGAAGGTGGCTGATCTAATGAGAAAGAGTTTCTCTGGACAGATGACAAACAGTCCATCCAGCGCAGAGAGATCCTCCAGGCAGACGACGAACAGTTCATGTAGAGTAGAGTAAAAATAGTTCCTCACAGGCAGGAGAGGATCAGAATGTGTGAATATATACTGCAGCACCACATCCCCAAGGCCTATGGGACAGTAAAGTGACTTTACCTTACATTATGTCATGCAAATTGACTTTTTGACCTTTTTATTAGTGTTATTGTACTTCCAAACAATCCAAAGTATTTTTTCTTTCACCTGTGCAATTTATAGATTTACTGCTGAGGGCAAACTAAAATGGTAAATAAATGGTAAATGGTCACATTTATATAGCACTTTTCTACCTTTTTTAAGGCACTCAAAGCGCTTTACATCAAGGAACCAGTCAACCATTCACTCACACATTTATACATCAGAGCACGCAGACACTGAGGGCGAGGCGGGTTAAGTGTCTTGCCCAAGGACACAACGGCAGTATTTACCTACGGGAGCAATTGCACCGCCAACCTGTGGGTCAGTGGATCTGACCGCTCAACCAATGATGTTTATGTCAGGAGTGGGATTTGAACCGCTGACCTTCGGATCAGAAGACAATCTCTCTGCCACTGAAGCGAGACATTTCCAATTCCGGGTTTGAAGCCTTGCTCCAAGAATAACTATTGTGTGATGCATGTTGCATGTTCTGCACGTTACAGAACAGGAACGAGAGCCTCCTCTCTTCTCACTGATAATTTTCTTTTCTCTCCTTGCACAGCCTCGCGCTTCTTTCTTATTTTGTCCGTAACTGCAGATAAAAGAGTTATTTAATGTGTCCGTTTAGGCTCCCAAAGACACCTCAGCAGCCTGCACAGGAGGGAGCGGGATCCAGCCACAACCACCAACATCCAGTGTTTGAATGCTCTCCCACCTGAGCCTCTGCTGCATCACCACATGGAGCAGTCCAGGACAAGTCCAGGAGATCACTATTAATCATACAAGCCAGTGTAATTCAGATTGAATGTGACGTGTTCAGCTCTGTCCGGGCTTTCTGTCAAACCTGAGCTGAGAGCCAGGACTGTCCTTGGCACTCAGTCCGTATCACTGCAGCGCAGAATTTATTGATGGTTTGGAGACTGTGTTATATTTCCAGAGCCAATTGTATAAACACATAACCACTTGTTAAACATAGAAAGTGCAGTTAGACTTGATATCTGTGGAATTGATGAGCAAAGTGGGTAAAGTGGCCAAAATTTGTACTGAGGCATTTCTCTGTGCTTTTTTTTTTTTCCAAAGATCTGAGATTAATAAAGAAATACTGAATAGGGCCAATGTCTCCGGCCAATTCTTTTTAAATAAACAATCATAAATCATTTACATTTCAGTTCTGGATCAATGTTTTAGTGCCGTTTTGATTGAAAGTGTGTTGTGGAAGGAGACGATCGACAGTGTATTTTCTTTCATGTTTGAGGCTTGAACGGAGCGGCTGGGGATCGCAGTGTGAGCCTCTTCTCCGTTCACCAGCTCAGCCTCTGGAAGCTGCCACGCTGTTTTCTACACATAACAACACAACAACATAATATGAATACCAGACATATCTTTTCTCTTCACTTGAACGTTTGCTGTTTGAATGTTTGCTGTTTGGGTAATGACATGACAATAGGATGGAAATAGTATGGTAACTGCAAATTTGCCGCCCTGTTTCCATATTATCCCCAAAAACACAATATCTTCACTGTGTTGGGGTGAAAATGAATATTAGATGATAAACTAAACAAGGAGAGGTCCATCATTGTCCTTTCGTCAAAACACATTGATCATTTTCCATTTACAGTCCCTAATACAGTAGATCCACAAGAGTGCATACTTGATCTTAAATTGAGCCCATTTTTGTCCTGATGTGGACTCGGTTTGGTCCTGTTCTACTCATTGTTTAGTCTTGCTCTAGTTTGAATTGTGAACACACCCTAATGTTGCCTCAAAGGCAGGACAGCGGCGCAGCAGCTCGCAGGATTGCCAACTCCCTCACTCTCAAAATCAGAACAGAAAATATTGTAACGTCTCAGTGCATTGGCCTTTAATATTAACAACGCTCAGACCGTCATGTGCACAGTAGAAAGGCAGCAAGGTCTTCTGTCCACCTGCTTCTGGGGGCTGAAGAGATAAAAATGCACTCTTTTATCTCTGGTGATGGCGTGTCCAGTTAGTGTTTAAATGTCGCTGTCTGCGTGTGGTTCTGCAGGGGTCATGTGCCCTACTCTCCTGGTTTGAGCTCTCTCCTCTCTTTTCTCTGTGCCAGTGTCGACTCTGTGAACTCTGTTTGGACTGCAAAGACAATGGACTGCACCTCAACCAGTCAGTGTCAGCTTGTGAGTGAGGATTTTAGTAAATGAGTAAATGAAATGTAACTTTTAAAGGCCCTAATATAACAAACATAAAGTCTGTCTCATGTCCAGTGACCTTTTGTGTCCTATTGTTCCAGGTGGAGTTGTTGATAAGTGATGTTGGATCAGTGGAAGCTGAGCATTACTTCATAAAACTATATAGTAAAAGAATATTGAACTGGACAAAAGTTTTAAGAGTGAATATGTTAAGCCACTCATCTAATGAGCTTGTTCATTTCCCCTGACAGAGATCTGGCAAGTCACTGCCTTATATCTGTCTGAAGGAGGAGCTACAGTAATTATACTGAAACTACCAAACTGCCACCCATTTACGCCTCCATCCTCGAGCTAAAATAAAAGGAAACACTAGGGATAATCAGGGTATAGTAATGGGAGTTAGATGAGCCATTAAGGACACAGATGATTATGGCAAATATGACTCAGGTGACCGTTAACACTTTAGAGTCTAGAGTAGGTAAATACATTTATAATTACTTATTTAACCCCTCCCCTCCACTCCAATCAGGTGACCTGGTGTTTCAGCGATCTCCCGTCCAACCAGGTCCTGATTTGATTCGCTTCTGGATCAAGCACATATGGCCAGGTATAGTTAGTTTCAGTGTAGTTAACACACAGTTATAAGGCAGTGACAGAAGAAGCTCCTTGGATGAGTATCGAAAGATCGCTTAAAATGTTTGTCCAGTAGACAGAATTCCAACAACATTCCAGTGTTATCCAGTTCACTTTATTTATCTAGTTCATTTTATAAACTGAAAAGTGTTAAACAATTAAAACAAATGTGCAATTGCTCTACCAGTGCTGTAAAAACACCGGGAACCAGTCAACTCAGAGGGGCAGCAGTAATCTCCATGGAGACAAGCAGGCGGTGTCCCACCAGCAGACAAGTGACACCTTTAAAGTGCGTATGTCAGATTAAATTATGACTTTAATTGACCTCTAATCCATTTTGATCTTGTCCAAGAAGACAATAAAAGTCCTTGTTAGATAACAAATCGCAGCATTTATTAGGAAAAAAGCTTTAAATTAAACCTCCGCTCTAAACACTTCCGCCTTTTCTTAAGTCACGTGACGTGACGTAGGCCTAGGGAGTTGAACTTGGCGCTCTCTGGTTCTTGCTATACCTCCTACCTGTTAGTGTTTGCTTTTCGCATTTGAAGTGTGCTATTTCTTGATCTACTTCGTTTTTTTTGTGTTACCTGAAAATGGTTAACTATTGTGTGTGCGGTGGATGCACAAATACTTCATCCTCGGGCATTCGGATGCACTTTTTTCCAGATAGGAAAAAAAGTGCCGCTCTTTTCCGTGCCTGGATTCACTTTGTACAGGTGAAGAGGAAGGATTTCACCGCCTCCTCCGTGAGCACCAGCTCCATGATCTGTGGTGCCCATTTCAAGACGGAGGATTATTTAAGTAGCGATTTGATGGCAATGGAGATGGGCTTCAAAAGCCGAAATAACGTGAGGTTAATTGACGGCGCAGTACCCTCCGTTCATGCCGCGTCTTTGACTGCTAGCACCGCTGCTGCTGCTGCTACCGCTGGGAGATCAACATCATCTTCCAAAAAACGCTGGCTGCTTTCAGTAAGTCGTGTGTTTCTAGATACCATTTCAACTATATCTTTGGCATGCTAGACATTATTGTGTTGGACCGATATTTTTTAGCTCACTATTAGCTGGCTTTGGCTGTTTACAAGCTAACAATAACTTTACCACAGCGTTAGCATGTTGATTAGCAGCAACTACGGGCTAAGTAGCTTTTACTTCAGCCTCTTTCTTGTGGCAGTAGTGGTGTTTAAATCGACTAACCTTTTTCATGTATGAAATATCTTTGTAGACCTGCATAGAGTTAATTGTTTTTTAATATAGTTTGCCTTCAGTCTGTTGTTGACTGTTATTAGCAATTAGCTTGTGGCATACCAAGTCTTTTGGTCAGAGAAAAGTCTGATTAAGAGGTTATTTTAATTGTCAAACTAATTTTGAGACACAAGGAGTCAATCATAAATGAAAAGAGTTCGTTTTATTTGTTTTTCTTTTGCCCCTTTGCATACTTGTTTAACAGAAATAATATGGATGTAAAGTTACTGCGTTTTAATGTTGATATACAAAGTCTAAAAACCACAAGCCTGACAAAACGTATAACAGTATAAAAGTATAACATAAAAATATAATTATATTGTATGAAATAAATACATCTGTAAAATTCTCTATGGGGTGGAGGTGTTGTGCATGGGTATAAATAAGACTTTCATTCCACTTTATATTTCAGACACTGAGTGAAGATAATGGAGCACATCAAAAAGAAGCTGGACCTGACCCAGACCAGGAGACTCACTTCCCTGATCCTTTGCCACTAACTGCAGATCAGGCCCTACAGTGTAACATAAGGCTTCCCTATCGTTCATCAGGTAATATAGCTGTACTAACGTTGCATTTTTGTGGAAATTGAATTACATAACTCCTGAAATCATAAACTCCCTTTGCATGACCGAAAGGTTTTAAAACAAGAATGCTGCTGTAAATGTAAAATGTATGTTTGTTTATTTATGATAAATTGGGAAAGGGTACTGAATGTCGTATGTGCCTGCCATGTCCTCCATATTTTGTTTAACTGAATTGTCTTAAGTATACAGGTGGTCTAATTTTTAATCTGATTTTATTTTCTTTGTTTGTTAGCTGTGCAGGTGCAACCTAAAATGAGAAGTGTGGGGACTCAGACAGAAGTGCAAAAGCCTCTAACCTCAACACCCGTCAAACTTTTTCATCATGAAGATGACCAGTCGTCCATTGATTTTGACAGCCATCAGTGGGATAGCTCTTGGAGCATTGAAGAGGAGGAAATGGACACTGATATATCAGAGGAGGAGACACTGGAGGAAGATTGCAGAGACCAAAAGTAAGCGCGCATTTATTTATTAAAATGGTATTTCCATTTGTTTGAAAAGTATATGAATACATTTTATCTATATTTTCAGGTCTGCTGACAAATTTATAGTTTGTGAGGCTCAGTTGCTGTCCTTGTTTTCCGTCTGTCCATCATGTTCTGAAGAAACTCATGGCAAAATAAAACAACAAGAGGGAACCTTTTTAAAAATACACCAGGCAAGATTATTATGTTTTATTATGTATAAATGTATGTTATTATGACCTTGAGACTGCTATTTGTTTTATTCATTACAATGTTCTGTTTTTTTTGTAGGTTTGCACTGCATGTGGTTATGTGCGTGAGTGGCAGAACCAACCTAAGGTGCATAAAAACATGCCATTGTGCAACCTAATGCTTAGTGGAGCCATCCATTTTTCAGGATGTATGGCAACACAGGCTTTGAGAATGCTCAACCTGCTTGGGGTGCAGTGTGTATAAGTGCTAGGACTTTCTTCCGACACCAGCAACTCTATACAATCCCCACTGTCATTGAAACCTGGAAGACCACACAAGCCGACATTCTGGACCAACTCAAGGACATGAATGGTGGCCTTATTCTCTCTGGTGACTGCAGGTATGTTTAACTTCTCAAAAATATCATATAGTATTGTTTAAACAAAAGAATTGTCACACATATTTATCTTTTTTTTCTCCTTTTATATTTTGATAGATCCGACTCTCCAGGGCACTGTGCTAAATATGGCACATACACAGTTATTGAAGAGAGGATAAATAAAGTGCTGGATCTTCAACTAGTTCAGGTATGTGTGTTTTGTAAATATATAATTTTTATTTTATTTTTTTATATTTTTTAGGATAATGGCCAGTGCTTTAATATCCTCTACTGTTTTGTATTGCATTTTTAGAGCTCAGAGGTCCCTAACAGTACTTGGTGTGAACTTGAGGGACTAAAACGTACAATCAGCTTCCTCACCGAGCAGAAGATGCAGGTCTCTACCCTTGTGACTGATCGGAATCGCCAGGTATATGAACACCCAACTGGAAAAATGCATAATTTCAAGTTAAAGTGTTCTGTGTGAGTGACTTGTATTATTCCAAAGGTAGCCAAGTGGGTGCGAGAGAAGCTATGTCCAGATGGCACAAAGCATTTTTTTGACATTTGGCATGTTAGTAAAGGCAAGTTTTAGTAACACGTCTGTTGATTTTCTTCTTCTCACACATACAGTATTTTGCCTATATCATCTTTGTGTGTTAAATAGGTTTGAAGAAGGCTTTGGATGCTTCCTCTAAAGAACGCAACTGCGAAGACCTAAATCTTTGGAAGCCTGCAATTATAAACCATCTATACTGGACGGCAGCTTCAACACCAGATGGCAGTCCTGATGTGTTAGAGGCCAAATGGACAAGCTTAGTTGGTCATGTTCAGGACATCCATGAGCATGACAGTCCGTGGTTTCCGGTTTGTGCCCACCCTACTCTGGAAGGAGAGGCCAGAAACAAACAGTGGCTGCAACCAGGTGAGAAGCCATTGCCCTAATTCATATAGGAGTCACTTAATTTCACATTATTATTTAACAATGTACTGACAGACTAAAATATCATTACAGGATCCATGGCATCAATAAAGTTGGAGAGCCTGGCTACACGTCCAACATTTGTTAAAGATGTGAGACAACTTTCCCCGTCACATCAGACCTTCTCACTTGAGGCCTTTCACGCACTCATTCTTCACTTTGCACCCAAGCACACTGGATTCTCCTTCCTTGGCATGTATAGTAGGTAAATACTGTATTTGTTAATATTACTAAATGCGTTTATTTCACAATATGCCAGTGTCAGTCAGTATTATAAAAACTTTGCACAGGTTGTTTCTTCGTCCTGTTTTCTATATACACAACTGTCATTTCTGTCAAATGCACTTTAGGCTTCTTTTGGCTGCCCTTCACTTCAACCACAACAGCAACCGTGAAGTTCTTCGAACCACTGATGGTGAGGTCTGTTATGAAGTACGGTACCCAAGATTTCGCAAAGGTGGCTGGGTAGTTCGCCCAATGAAGGAAAATCCATCATATGGTTTGTGCCAATCTTTAACGCTAGAATAACGCCATTACTTACACTGAATGTGTCTAATTGAATTTCTCTGCCTTCATAGAGTATGCTTTCGCACTAATGCAGCACTTGCATCAAACCTATGCCAGGTGTCCAAACGAGCTGAAGGAGAGCAGCTCTGTACTGGCATCCAGTGCACCCAAACCTCTCTCCGCATCTTTCCAGAAGGTTTCAAAGGAGGAGGCAGTTGGACAATACCAAGCTCTTCATTCAAGGTTTCCTGCCAAGTGATGAGATGGAGGCAAAAGCTGTTCACCTGGGAACACTCAACTGAAGATTTAGATGTATTAGTCACGGTCTTTGTTATAAAAGTTCATTTAACTTGTGTTATTGAGTCTGTATAGTTGTATAGTTGTATAGTCTGTATAGTTGGTTGATTATTAATATTTATAGTTGACTAGTCACAATGAGTCGATTAATCGTCGAAGCCCTATCCCTAATGATAATTGTTCCAGTAACATGACCTTTCAGCTGTGTGTTTATGTAGTGCATGGTTATTCTGTCTCAAGCCTTGTGCATAAACATTTTTGAAAGATCACTTGAGTAATTATATGGTTCAAATTGAATTTAATGCAATAAAACAAAATAGGACATCTCAATTAAAATGATTGCATTAT
>CM033628.1:38703675-38713675 GCA_019453435.1 Rhinogobius similis
AAGATATTAAAGATCTTTGCCCAAATACCAAGGAAACATTGGAAGGCAAATACAAATAAACTTTTTTAGACTTATGAAATTAAATTGAAACAGTATTGATGTCACTCTGCACACATTTGTTTGTATACTATTGTAAAAAAACAAAAAACATTATTTTTGTTTTGCTCTCTTATAGTTGTGTTGATGAAGCACATTATTCCTGAGAGATCTAAAGCTTAGTTTGACAGACAGGTTTAGGCTAAGTCAGAGTTAGGCTTTAGTTAAATTAGGACATTTAAATATCTTTTTAATATTTGCAAGTGCAAAGTTGCTTTCTGTTAAAACAACTCAGACATCACCTGGTCTGTGTCTGTTATGTGAATGTAATGAAAGCATAGAACTCAATTGAAACAGTTTCAGTATCCATGCTATTAGTGAAATAAAAAATTGGGTGGAGCATGTCAGATACTTGACTTGAACAAATACAGCCTGGCCCCCATCCATTTATCTGTTAACCAGAATCCCTCCAGCACTCATCACCAAACTAAAATAACCTTAAACTAATAATACGCTAACATGGGGGGTGCTTCTCATTCAGGCTTTACTAATGCCCTTGTAAGCATAAAGGATTGAAGTTTTGATGTTGTTTACATTTTTATCTTAATTTCCTTAGCAAATCATGTCACGGAGAACTACTCCCCTTCAGGATGCCATTAATCACATCCTTGCAAGAAGAGACAAGAATTCAATGTTAGAAATCAAATTTATTAATTCAGTTAAAGGTGAGTGACTTTGACACACTGCAGGCTAGACTGAGGGGTTACGCATCACCAGTGGTGACCTGTACAAACATCAATATAAATAAAAATGATTAAAGATATTTTAATAATAATTTAGTTATTAGTGAGCCTGGCTATTTATGTTTTCTGCACTTGAACATGTTTTCTTTATTCTATATGTAGAATTGAAAAAAGCACAACATTGCATACTTGCAATTTACAGATATACATATTTAATGAATTGATTATTTGCAGTGCTGCTACTCCTGTGTCTCTAATATGGTTGTGTCTTCAGGTCGTGGTATCTTCACTTTAGCCAGAGGGGAGCTTATTGATGCAACTGAAGCTGAACACAGACGTAACCTGTACCACAACGCATGTTCAGTCTTCATGTTTGAATTCATATGGAAGCGGAAGACATGGTGGTAAATTCAAAATGACTTAAAAATGATAGTATAGTTCATAGGCGTGTCACTATGTTTGTTTAGTGTATGTTTCCAAATTTGCAGTATTGATGGAGCACTTGAAGATGGGTCATTTGGGCGACTAGTAAATGATGAACACAGGACACCAAATTGCAGAATGAAGTTGATTGAAGCAGAAGGGAAGCCACATCTCTGCCTTTTTGCACTGAAGGAAATTGGGACAGGAAGTGAAATTACTTATGACTATGGTGGGAAAGAATGGCCCTGGCGTAAAGAGGTGGGTCATTTTTTTTTTTTCCCCTATGAATAGTTGTTTAAAATCTACATATCTAGATGTCACAATATTTAAATGTCCTCTTGGTGGTATTCAATCTGGTTTAACTAAATCTTGAACTTGTATGACTTTCCCAAGTGATGATTGCAAGCTTAACTGTTTTGCATGTTTTACTGAGTGGCCACACACTGGAGGTGAAACAGTGAAAGCATCAGTTTGAGCTCAGATGTCATTATGAGGCTGATGGACAGTGTCCTTGAAAACCTTAGGTTTTTCTGTGTCAGACATATGCATGCACCTTTTACTCACACAGCCACTTTAGCTTCTTAGTATTGTCTTACTTTGGCTTCACTTAACTAGGTAAGGGTTAATCACTGTTTCCGTGCAGTTAGAGGTGAGAGTTAGAACTGTCTATTTGCTTAAGGGAAAACAGAAAATGCTTAACTAGGTGTGTGTGTCTGACACAGACAAACTCAAGGTATGTGAGAACACTGTCCTGACATCTGACCTCTAGCTGAGTCTTTCACTGTTTCATCTCCAGTGTTTGGCATACTCAGAAAAACACACGGGTTGCGGGACACTGGTTAGAAAAGACCGCTCGTAGTGGATAAAGGACATTTTCCACTGTAGCTGCCAGATGTTTACAATATCTGTTCTACTTTTCATACACAGCTAAAGATTGCAAGCATCCCTTCTGGTGTACAGTGTGTTGCTGAGCCTATTGCCCATGACGTGGAGCCCAATGTGATCTCTACAGACTCATGCTCAGGTGAGTCCCTGCTTGAGTAAGCACTACCTGATAAACCCTGGGGTCTTGCAAAGCACTATGCCTCCATGTCTTGTGTTCTCTTCGACAGACAGAGAGTTAAGAGCAGAGCGTCAGACATCTAGACCTACAGCAGACAACTCTGAGCATGAGGTTAGCATGGATTCATCTGTTTACTAAAGATTGCATCAATGTTTAGATTGGTAAATAGTGTGGTTTGTAAAGATCATATTAATCAATTGATTACTATTATACTGCATGTACAGTCTTTAAATCATTGTAACTACAGATAGTCATCATTTAACATTACATTTCCCTCTCAACATCATTTGGGTGTTTAAGGTTTGACTGAGAGTGTCCCTCTTGATCAGATGGACACTATACCATTAATGTTTGTTCATCTTTTTTAGGTGCATTCTGTTGGAGGTCAGCGTGGCACTTCTTCTCTGAAAGACTTAATTGGTGAAGTTGGTGTCCAGTTTCAGGAGCTGTCACCCCACGCGTTCTCAGAAGAACTTACCAGTGGTCAGTTTTGAGTAAATGTTGTTAACTTCTGGCAATGCATGACATGCCTGAAGGTTTGCTGCATGAAAAACGTGCTAGTATTAGGACATTTCTGATGATTCTATAGTGTCTTGATGCATATTTTGAGTAGAATTGTAACAGTCAGGGATGTGAATTGACTACGTTATGCGTAGATGTGTTTTTTTTTTACTTAATGAAAGTCAAGCACTGAATCTCCTTATGTTCCCTTGTACAGAGAGCGAATCGAAAAAGGTGCGTCAATCATCCAGAGCTGTGCCAAACGACTCTGCTGGTGAGGTGAGTTGAAATTGACTTTGTTTTAAAATTGACCAATGGTTAGAAGTGTTATGGTGTTTACATGAAACTCCATTTGGAGTATTTTAGCAAACATATCAGCGGTTTGTGGAAGTGTCCTCTATTTAGAACAGGAGGTCTTTTCTAACCATAGTGTCCCCTTAACTAGTGTGTTTTACTGAGTGGCCACACACTGGAGGTGAAACAGTGAAAGCATCAGTTTGAGCTCAGATGTCATTATGAGGCTGATGGACAGTGTCCTTGAAAACCTTAGGTTTTTCTGTGTCAGACATATGCATTCACCTTTTACTCCACACAGCCACTTTAGCTTCTTAGTATTGTCTTACTTTGGCTTCACTTAACTAGGTAAGGGTTAATCACTGTTTCCGTGCAGTTAGAGGTGAGAGTTAGAACTGTCTATTTGCTTAAGGAAAACAGAAAATGCTTAACTAGGTGTGTGTGTCTGACACAGACAAACTCAAGGTATGTGAGAACACTGTCCTGACATCTGACCTCTAGCTGAGTCTTTCACTGTTTCATCTCCAGTGTTTGGCATACTCAGAAAAACACACGGGTTGAGGGGACACTGGTTAGAAAAGACCGCTCGTAGTGGATAAAGGACATTTCCACTGTAGCTGCCAGATGTTTACAATATCTGTTCTACTTTTCATACACAGCTAAAGATTGCAAGCATCCCTTCTGGTGTACAGTGTGTTGCTGAGCCTATTGCCCATGACGTGGAGCCCAATGTGATCTCTACAGACTCATGCTCAGGTGAGTCCCTGCTTGAGTAAGCACTACCTGATAAACCCTGGGGTCTTGCAAAGCACTATGCCTCCATGTCTTGTGTTCTCTTCGACAGACAGAGAGTTAAGAGCAGAGCGTCAGACATCTAGACCTACAGCAGACAACTCTGAGCATGAGGTTAGCATGGATTCATCTGTTTACTAAAGATTGCATCAATGTTTAGATTGGTAAATAGTGTGGTTTGTAAAGATCATATTAATCAATTGATTACTATTATACTGCATGTACAGTCTTTAAATCATTGTAACTACAGATAGTCATCATTTAACATTACATTTCCCTCTCAACATCATTTGGGTGTTTAAGGTTTGACTGAGAGTGTCCCTCTTGATCAGTTGGACACTATACATAATAATGACGGCATGGCGAAAATTAGGTTTTATTTTGAAAAATGTAAAGGATACACTCTACACTCGCTCGTAGCATTTCCTTCTTAGTATTTTACTTTTGCTTCATCTAAATAGATTCCCCTCTCTCTAACTCACAAATCTCAGAAATTGAATAGATATGCTTCACTATTTAATCTAAAAAGTAACTCCTATCTCCCTTTCCATCTCTCCTGAAGGTATCTGAAAACAATAAGTACCTTTTCGCCATTCCTTGTAGTGATGGTCACTACAGAGGGCAGTTTGGTCAATTTGCAGATGCTTGCGGAGCTGAACATCCTCAGAACCTCAGATCAACTAACCTTCGCAAACAGATTGCCACGATAAGCCAAGTCATGAACTTGAAAGACAATGAACTAGACCAGCTGGCCGATTTCCTCGGCCATGACATTAGGGTCCATAGAGAATACTATCGACTGCCCCAATCAACAATTCAGCTGGCTAAGATCTCCAAGTTGCTCATGGCTATGGAGAAGGGAAGTGTGAAGGATATTCAAGGAAAAACTCTGGATGAAATTGGTGGTATGCATGGTTTATATGTTGTTAAATCGGCCTGGTGTTTGTGAATATGGTTGGTCTAATAAAATGTTTTCAATTGTATAGATGACATAGATGGGATGGCTACTGGATCACAGCAACTCCTGATGCTTCCACATTGCGAGTACTGAAATTATTGTATTCTGTGTTATAGACTTTGCAGTTGTATTGATAAAATATTAAAAATGTACTTTTTATATATTTAGATAATGTTATTGCAGTTCTGTTTGTACTTTGCTGTGTAGTTAATACCATTTACAGTGAGGAAAGTAAGTATTTGCTATTTTGCAAGTTCTCCCACTTGAGAAATCATGGAGGGGTCTGAAATTTTCAGCGTTTCCACTGTGAGAGACAGAATCTAAAAGAAAATTCCGAAATTGCAATGTATGATTTTATTAAAATTAGAGTTGTTCCGATCAGGATTTTTCGGGCCAATCGCCGATACCGATCACGTGAATTTTGATCGGCCGATACCGATCCTATTGACTGGCGTTTCTTATGTATAGCCTACCTATCAAGGCTATAATATTACTATGGCCTATATTTATGATCAACAAAGATGGGTTGAGACAGCTAGAATGTTCATGAGACAAGCCAATTTACATTAACTGATTACATTAATAATCTAAATATTGCAGTTTACAGATATATGTTAGTCTTAATATTTAAAAAAAATAATGAATCTTTCGCATTAGAGCTGCTCCAGCTCCACCCCCCTCTCTCTCTGCCTGCTGCTGCTGCGTGGCCCTTACAGGAGGAAACTAGGACTTTCTTTCTAAGTTTTATACCAAGTTAAAGGGCTCCAGAGCCACTGCGAAGCAGCTCAGTGAAAAAAGAACAAGAGTTGGAGCCATTGTCAGACAATGGAAGCAGTGGCGCCTGCAGGGGTACGCCTGTACACACTGTGCGAACCCTGAATATCCCCCATTGAAATTATGCACGCATCTTAAGATGCGCACAGAGCTGAGACAACTTTATTCAAGGCAGGGCTTTAGAGATGTTCCGTGGCATCTGTTTCTTTTTTCCCTCCTTTACCTCGTGCGTCTCTCCTCTTGAAACATACCGCATGCGTATTTTCAAGCGGAATGGCAAGCGCCTTGCACAGGCAACTGCCAGGCTCATTTCACTTGCGCGCCCACCTCTGCAGGTCAACGATTGCACACAGCACATCAAAGTGCCTCAAAGGTGCGCCCCTCAGTTCGCAGCAAACCCGCTCTCCAGCAATTACGCTCTAAGCGGATTTTTTCCATCGAGGCTGGCGCTTGCGGTGCGTGTCTTCTTCCGTGCACAAGACAGTGCCACCGTGAGCCTGTTTCATTCACATGTGGAGATGGGGTCTGACTGTGACTCACGATCATGCGTAATTAAAACAACTTTGGTCCACTACGCCGCAGTCAAAGAGACAGCAAGAGAAAAGAGAGGGAGGCAGAACACAAAAGCGTCTAAAAACAGCAAAAATTATGCTCACGCCCATCATAGTGCGTGCGTGCGTGACAGTGCACGATGGACAGTGCCCCACGTTAGATCTCAGCTTGTGGGGCGTCAGTGATGCTAAGAAAGGTGAAGAATCAGCCCAGAACTACACGGGACGAGCTGCTCAATGACCTGAAGAGAGCTGGGACCACCGTTTACAAGGCTACCATCAGTAATAGGTTCCGCTTCCCCTTGCCAGGGACCATCTGGATGATCCAGAGGAGGCATGGGAGAAAGTCCTGTGGTCAGATGAGACCAAAATAAACTTTTTGGTCTAAACTCCATTGTTGGGGTTTGGAGGAAGAAGAAGCATGAGTCTCATCCCAATAATACCATCCCTACAGTGAAGCATGGGAGTGGAAGCATCATGTTCTGGGCTGTTTTTCTTCACAGGGGACAGTACCGCTGCACTGTATTAAGGAGAAGATAAACGGGGACATGGATTGTGAGATTTTGAGCCAAAACCTCCTTCCCTCAGTCAGAGCATTGAAGATGCTCTGACTACACAGCCAGAACACAGCCAGAAAAACCAAGGAGTGGCTCCGTAAGAAGCATTTCAAGGTTCTGGAGTGGCCTCACTAGTCTCCAGATCTCAGTCCAATAGAAAATCTGTGAATGGAGTTAAAAGTCTGTGTTGGCCCAAACCATGACAGATCTACAGAAGATCTGTGTGGAAGAGTGGGTCAAAAGACCTTCTGCAATATGTGCAAACCTGGTGAAGAACTACAGGAACTGTTTGGCCGCTGTAATTGTTAATAAAGGCAATATTAATATAGTTTGATAATATAGTTGAAGTGTTCAAATACTTATTTTACACAGTAATATACACAATGTTGTTATAAATCATACAATGTGATTTCCGTTATTTTCTTTTAGATTATGTCTCTCACAGTGGACATATACCTACGATGAACATTTCAGACCCCTCCATGATTTCTAAGATGTTCAAATACTTACTTTCCTCACTGTATGTATTATATATATATTTATTTTTTTGCTAGAAAAATCTATCAATGACAATGAAGAAATATCAACTTCAGTGACTTCTGATTTGCCTCACTTCTCCGAGACTGCAGCTAAAGGTACATTTTCAATGCTGTACTCAAAGTTTGCCCAACATATCTTATGCAATGAGCTGGGATCTGTGAGTTAGTCCTGTTCAGAGACAAATCCAGTGAAATGTGCAGTAACATATTTTAACACGTATGATAACGATGCTCTCATGTTTCATTAATGCCACTTGCATCTCTGTTTTTCATTAAAAATGAAATCAGACTTTACTATTAACACTACTGTGCTGATTACAATAACTGTGATTGTGTTTAGAACAATATTACTAACCATCAGTGCATTTTTACTTGGTTGATTGTTAGTTGTTCCATTCCTAATTGTGACACTAATGCTTTATGACTAGTATTTTGACGCTTCATCAGTTTTGGCCAAGCAAGATTTGGCCTGTGCAAAATTTACATCATTTCCTAGTAAACTTATTACCCAAGGTATTGTTGACTTCATCCAGTTCAGCAGCATTGCCATGTGTATAGTTAGTATAATAGAACTGGCTGTCACTGTCCCCTCTCTGCCCATGGTGTTTGATTGGTAGGCAGAAAGCCTCTTTAAGCCCATACATTTATACTGTGCAATATTTTTTAGATGACCAGGAGAATGATGCCTGTGTGACTTCTGGTTCACCTCCTGTCCCTGACTCAGTTTCTAAAGGTATGATTTAAATCAGATGCCATGTCCATCACTAGGCACTATGTGCAGTCAACACCAACATCATGTGGTTAGACATTATATAATATATAAAGAAGCTGAATGTATTTTGTGTTTACCAAGCAGTGTGATGAACTATCATGTTAATGAAGACAATCAAACTTTAAATTTTATCGGGTCTACAGTCTATTTATTATCACACACAATTTGTTTACACAAGTACCAGCTTGTTTTCAGTTTTGAACACCATCTCTACCTACAAGTGTATCTCACATGATTGTTTTAAACTTCAAATTTGTTTTGTTTTATTGAACAGGTTTACGTGTTTCATCAAGGCGGTGTGTGAAGAGACCATGGTCTGAGGAGGAGATACGAGCGGTGATGAAACATATGAAGCCTTTTATTGAAAACGGTATCACTGTCACCAACCAGCAGTGTCTGAAGTGCAAAGAAAAGAAACAACCTATCTTGGAGACAAGATCTATTCAAAACATTCGAGATTTTGTGCGTAGCAGAGGACTGGCCTTTAAAAAAAAATGTTAAACACTAAATGCACTTTTTGACAGTCTGAGCCTTCACCTTTCTGGGCCTGATTTCAAGGTTAGTGTTCTCCATTCAAAAATTATGTAGTTGACTTCACTGTGCTCACAGGCAGTGTTTTGTTTTGATGCCTGAGTCTTTTAATGCCAGGATTCACTTTTATTTTCCTTCAATAATTGTTACAATGCTGTCCTTTTAAGGAATTGACTATTGAGTTGGTTATATTAAATATAGTTCAGCAATTCAACAAATGTGTTGTGTGTTGATATAAGTCTTATGTATAAGTCATGGTGTCAGCCCGACTCACCCCTGGTGTGCAAAGGTGCTGTTTTATTGGTCAGCCACTCAGTGCCAGTTTCTTCAGGACAATGAAAAACTCTATAATACATAGTTTGTTCTAGTTGATGCAAGCACTGTTGTGTTATGCTTCTAGTTGTTTTAATGACACTTTGACCACCTGTTAGTAGATCACAACAGATATGATCTGTGGTGTTTTATTTAAAGGTGGAATGGAGGATTTCGGGCAACAAATCAGAATCTCATTTCCTCGTGGGTAGCACAAATAACTGGTCCGCTCAGGTGTCAATCATTCTGTGCGTGCTAGTGCACGCCGGCAGGCTCGTCCAGGAAACGCTCGCTCCCCAGGTCGCGCATGCGTGGTTGATATGCTAGTGTGTTTATGTAGCAGGTTAGCGGCGAGTTCCGTCATTGTAAGTCTAAACTTTCATCCGCGAAGTACCGAAATGGCTGAGGGACGAAAGAGAAAGACTGTTTTCGAGCTTTCACAGAAGAGACGAAAGTCTGCAGAGGAAAGAAACAAAACGCGTGTTATTCTGGGGGAATCGTTTACGCGCTGGCGACCATTGAAAGACAGAACAGGCTGATGCCTCCGCTGCAAAGTTTCTGCTGGACAGGTAACTGTTTATCTGACTCTTTTTTTAGCTTATTGTATGTGGAGTGTATTATTAAATCTTCTTCGCGGAGGTTGTCGTGAGAAAGCGACACCAATCGTCTTGTAAACAAATGCACATGGAGCAGTGCTGCTCGTTCACGAGGTTTGGGAGGCGTTCACTCAGGAGAAACGGGGCGGGAGGGAGGGGGAACCTGCGCATGCGCTTTTTCAAAAAAAGGACTAACAGTCGCAGATTTTCAAATCGGCGAGAAATCCTCCATTCAACCTTTAAGCTTGTATGTCAGATTGTAACGCTCATCAGAGAAAACCAAAATATAGTTAAAAAAATATTATTTAAAGTATTCAATTTTACTATAATGATGTATCAGTCAGAGTCTTATAATACACATGTCCTTTCAAAGAAGGTTATACTTAGTGCATGTGTGACTATATGTACAGTGAACTGGCTTTACACACCATGTGTCCTTTTAAACCAGATTTACTCAGTGTTTGTGTACAGTAGACTGGCTTTACACACCATGTGTCCTTTCAAACCAGATTTACTCAGTGTTTGTGTACAGTAAACTGGCTTTACACACCATGTGTC
>CM033628.1:38716175-38723675 GCA_019453435.1 Rhinogobius similis
GTCCTCTGTCCTCCACAAAGACCTGTTAGTCCTCCGTCCTCCACAAAGTCCTGTTAGTCCTCTGTCCTCCACAAAGACCTGTTAGTCCTCTGTCCTCCACAAAGTCCTGTTAGTCCTCTGTCCTCCACAAAGTCCTGTTAGTCCTCCGTCCTCCACAAAGTCCTGTTAGTCCTCTGTCCTCCACAAAGACCTGTTAGTCCTCTGTCCTCCACAAAGACCTGTTAGTCCTCCGTCCTCCACAAAGTCCTGTTAGTCCTCTGTCCTCCACAAAGACCTGTTAGTCCTCCGTCCTCCACAAAGTCCTGTTAGTCCTCTGTCCTCCACAAAGTCCTGTTAGTCCTCCGTCCTCCACAAAGTCCTGTTAGTCCTCTGTCCTCCACAAAGACCTGTTAGTCCTCTGTCCTCCACAAAGTCCTGTTAGTCCTCTGTACACTAAAAAGTCCCGTTAGTCCTCTGTCCTCCAAAAAGTCCTGTTTGTCCTCTGTCCTCCACAAAGTCCTTTTAGTCCTCTGTCCTCCACAAAATCCTGCATTAGTCCTCTGTCCTCCAAAAAGTCCTGTTAGTCCTCTGTCCTTCACAAAGTCCTGTTAGTCCTCCGTCCTCCACAAAGTCCTTTTAGTCCTCCGTCCTCCACAAAATTCTGCATTAGTCCTCTGTCCTCCACAAAGTCCTGTTAGTCCTCTGTTAATGCTAACCCTTGTTGCAGGGTTTTTCCAAGTGAGACAAAGAGCATCAAGTTTTCTCAAGTCAAATCCAAAGTCACCAAGACCAAATCCAGTCCCAAGTCATAGTCCAGTTTGAGACATTAAAACAATTACTCAAAATTGTCCAAGTGACAACTGAGCCCACACTTTTAGTAAAAAGTACATTGCACACACAGCCTGGTGCCAAAATAAACATTCCAACCTTAAATTCTAATAGAACAGCAACATTTGTTGCACAAACAATTGCTGTTTAGGTCAACTCAGTTTTTTTACAGTTCACGTTGGCTCATGTCAGACCTGTGACCGATGCACCATCTGCTGCCATATTGTGTCCTGTGACGTCTCCCAACAAAATATGCATTAACTGCCCCAAATATAAGAGTTCAAATCTTTACTGCTCGCTAATTCTCAATCAGTGATTGAGAAGAATTTCTGAATGGAAGTCGAAACATCTTGATTTTCAAAACAGGGTCCAGGGGGTGACCTTTGAAATGTTTTCTACGATATTCTGGTAAAATGCAATTCAACTGTTTAATTTAAAGCAACTGAAACACAGCTTGTAATGGTCAAAAGCTTCCTGTGCGTTTGGTAATAGTCCTGCACTAAATATACAGTTGAGTAGAGCTCTGATGTTTCCCACACATTTTCCTGACAAACAGGGGCCCCACACCACCTATGTCCCCTCCCCCGCTCCAGGTGCTCACACAGACGATAACACTAAGAATAGTAGTAATCCCTTTGACTTTATAAAACATTTAATGTGTGTTTAATGTCGTAGCAAATGACAATGAGAATGCATTAAATAAACAGAAATGCATTTAATAAAAAAGAAACACATTTCCTGACAATCGGGCCCCACACCACCTATGTGCCCATCCCCCACACCGTGTGCTCACGGAGAGGATTTTACAGACCAACTCTTTGAATTGTATTTTTTTGTTTTTGTTTTCTTTTTTTCACATATTAAATATCTGAAAACATTTACTTCCTAAGTTGATGGTGATGAGAAAATTTACATAAATCCAAATAAAAACTAAAAACACATTTTCCTGACAAACAGAGGCCCCACATCACCTATGTGCCCCTCCCCCGCTCCAGCTTCTCACACAGATACGTTAGAACTAAGATTTTTTTTTTCCTTTTTTCCCTCTGACTTTATAAAACATTTAATGTGTTTAATGTCGTAGCAAATGACAACAAGAAAGAATTAAATAAACAGCAATGCATTGAAATAAAAAAGAAACACATTTCCTGACAAACAGGGGCCCCACACCACCTATGTGCCCCTCCCCCACTCCACCACTACAGACAGAAGTTAAGCTCATTCTTAGACTTTTATGTGTATAATTTCTCCTCTTAATGATCTGAAGTAATTACATTTCTTAGTGAATAGTGAAAGCACTAGGTTTACCAACATTCAAATAAAAAAGAAACACATTTCCTGACAATCGGGCCCCACACCACCTATGTGCCCATCCCCCACACCGTGTGCTCACGGAGAGGATTTTACAGACCAACTCTTTGAATTGTATTTTTTGTTTTCTTTTTTCGCATATTAATTATCTGAAAACATTTACTTCCTAAGTTGTGCGCAGTGACACGCTAATTAGCTTAGCTTGTTGTTAGCCTGTTGTCACTTGTCACTTCTAGTACACGTAAAAGAAGGGGAACTCTGGATCAGAAGTGTCATAGATATGCCCCGCCAGACGTTTTAATTCGGCCCACGAACCATATCTAATGATATACTTCCCATTCCGACGGGGCTTGAGCGGGCCGTGACCACAACTTTACTACAGCATAACAGTGTAATACGGCACCTCCGCCTCCACATACACAATCTACACATCAAATGAAAGCTTAAACTCTCGTTTTTCTGATTCTGCAAACAATTAACACGTGCAATAATCACAGCGGACAGTAACAGCGTTTTTGCAGAAAAGAAAAAAGCTGCGATTTGACGTTCCTTACCTTTGATAGCTCTGGTGAAGTCAAATGTCCATAGTTCCCGGCAAGATTGGTCTCATTCTGTCCGGTACAGGTCCAGTAAATATAATCCAGTAAAATGATAAGGTCCACAACATGTGTTAGATCCTCCGTGGCAAAAATACAGCAATAAAGTCTTCCAAACATGACATCCATGACGCCATTTTCTTCATTTTTATTGGTTATTTCAGGCAGAAGATGCTTCAGATAGCATAAACTGTGCTATCTAATGCTAAACGGAAGCCTTAACTTTTGAATGGCACTTCGTTTGGCCAATAAGCTGGGGTTGGGAGGACACAGGACCCCTGTAGAGCCAATCATTGCCTCAGACTTCTCCACGTTACACGCTGGAAGTCTCGCCCCTCATATGAACCAGTCACATTGCACGTTGTCAGTGATGGATTAGGCTTATAGCCAATGAACAGCTGAAAAGAAAGAGGTGCAGAAAGATATGTTTTTCTGCTGATAGCGCTTCCAGGAACTGCGCGTAACGCGGAGAAGCCGAGTGAAACAGCTCTGTGCGTAATTTACGCATGGTTTACGCGCTGCTGTTTTTGAGTTATAAACATGACACAGCGGATAGATAAGCATAAATACACACATTGAGGAGGTGGACAAAGTTTGTAAAAGCCGTGACTCGACCGAAAGTCAAACTTTTGCGATCCAGTTTGGATAACGGGACTCCTGGCCACCGCCGACCCGGACATTTCCACGGAACGAACTTTCTCATAGGTAAGGGTTGCTTTAGTTTACACTTTATTGACATTGCGTGATGGAAATATAAGATGAGCTGACGTTAACATCTCACGTGTGCGCAGGACGGAGGCGTCTTGGACATCCAGTAAAGATACGGTTGCGCACGGCTGTGCGTGTGGGGAGAGGCGTGGAGTAAGTGACTTCATTTTGTAAATATAGAATTTGATGTAATGTATTGTGAGTGAAGGCCTGATTAGGCAGATAAATGGTGGAATGTTAGAATGAAATGTAATAATGAGGTGTGTATTTTACCACTACAACAATGGATCATAAGCACAGAATAACTTTTTTGTTGTTTGTTCTTGATTTCACTCTAGACCTACATCAGAACCTGAGCTTGACCAAGAACCTGGTTCTTCCTCCTCAAAAAGGCCACAGATTGAGACGAGAGAAAGAACAGACAGATGTGTGATACCTCCAGCCATCAAAGACTACAACAAGTATGTACACATAATGTAATATTATATGACTTTATCCCATGTTGATTTCATACTTGTTTATTTCTAACATACTTGTGCTTTTCCTTTAGGTACATGGGTGCAGTTGATTTGTCTCATGAGCTGATTGCCTTCTATGAAGTTTGTATGAGTGTTATTTTGCTGAATATTGTAAATATACATATCTTTTTGGCTAATACAACTTGTTTTGACTACTTTTTATATAAAATACATGTTTCATGTTTTGTTTTATGAAGTAATATACATTTTCTTAACTAACCATGGCTATAAAGTGTGCAGCTGAAGAATCTCCTTGATGTAAGCTTTCTATAGAGCCCTCATTGATGTCTGTAGGTTGAAGCATTCCAAAGTTACTGCATTTTTTCTCCATACGTTTTCCAAACATCTCCATTTGGATAGGTTTTGGATAAGTTTGGATAAATCAAAGTCCCTCTATAAAACGCCTAAATATATTTGCATAAAAATGAGTAGTAAATGCTCATTTTACAGATAATCTAATCAGATTTGAAATATAAGTAGTCAACAAGATTTCCCATTGAGACATACTGTGTTTCAGGCCTCAGCTACATTCTGCTACTTTCTTCACCTTTATAATCACAAAAAAAAAAAAATTAGCGAGGAAAAAAAGAAGCACATTTGGGGTTTTTTCCAAAGTGTATATCTCCTTACAAAACATATTTACTGTGATTCTGACAACTGTGGGTAAAACTTTAGGGGGTTACCTTCCAAAAAAACCCAAACTTGAGTGTGTGACCCTTAGGAGTCAATAATGGTAATCATTTTAATTTGGAGAGGGTAGAACACTGGCAATTTCATCAAAATCACCCGGATTGATAAGGGTTCCGATCAATATATATCTTTTATCACTAGAACTACGAGTCCCATGAGCCCTTTGCAGCAGCGCCCTCCCCGCGCTGCCGCAGCTGCTGCAACATCACATTTCACTAAAACTTAGTGATGATGATTATATTTAAGATTTTGCTAAAGCGTTTGTGTCAGTTTTTGTAAAGTTTATGATGTCACTTCCTGTTGAACATGAGCAGCAAATATGACAGTTAGAGCAACCATTCTGAAAACAAGGGCTAAGATCCATATAAATGACACAATAGTCATGACAAATAATACCTGATAACATCTTTATTTTATTGAATGAGCATTTAAACTGCCAGGAAGATGTATCCGTCGAGCGTTAACTGTGTTTTGATGACATCACAGGTGTAGGGATTGTATTTTAGAACTCAGCACTACTTCCTGTCATTTTAAACTTTTATTTTTCTAAATATCTTCAAAAACTGCAACTTCACAAATGTAAAACTAGAATTAGAACATTTTGAAAACGTGTCATATAGACTTTAAAGGCTCAAAAGGTTCTTTACTTGATTGTTTGCACGTTGACCTCAATTGTTGTTGAGCTGGTCCACGTCAATAAAGAACTAGACGTCTCCTTTTTCATAATCCAAATTGCTTCTTATTTTCGCATTAGAATTATAAATATAAGAATATATTTAAATTCAGTTTTTTAGTTCCACTAGAACATTTCTGCTATCATTTTCTGAGGTAACTGCAAAATGTTCTTATGTTGTTTTTATTTAAATGATTGTATAGGTTCCCAGGATCCTGGGAGCTATGTTGTCGGGGGCTTCATGCCCCTGGTAGGGTCACCCATGGCAAACAGGTCCTGGGTGACGGGTCAGACCAAGAGCGGTTCAGAAGCCCTTTATGAATAGCAACAACGAGGTCGTATCGCCGCCCAGACTGGCGTCACCGGGGCCCCACCCTGGAGCCAGGCCTGGGGTGGGCGCTCGACGGCGAGCCTACGGGCCGAACAACGGTGCAGAGTACCAGGCCTTCTTGGAGTCCCTGGGAGGGGTACTAGATAGTGCACCGCCTGGGGACTCCGTTGTTCTACTGGGGGACTTCAACGCCCACGTGGGCAGCGACAGTGACACCTGGAGAGGGGTAATCGGGAGGAACGGCCCCCCCGATCTGAACTCGAGTGGTGTTCAGTTATTGGACTTCTGTGCTAGTCAGAACGAACACCATGTTCAAGGTCCATCAGTGGCACCAGGACACAGGCCGGAGGTCGATGATCGACTTTGTTGTCATGTCATCTGACCTTCGGCCGCGTGTCTTGGACACTCGGGTGAAGAGAGGGGCGGAGCTCTCAACCGATCACCACCTGGTGGTGAGTTGGATCCGCTGGTGGGGGAGGAAGCCGGATAGACTTGGCAGGCCCAAGCGCATTGTGAGGGTCTGCTGGGAACGTCTGGCAGAGCCCTCTGTCAGTAGGGTCTTCAACTCACACCTCTGGGAGAACTTCTCCCAGATCCCGGGGGAGGTTGGAGACATTGAGTCCGAGTGGACCATGTTCTCCGCCTCCAGTGTCGATGCGGCAGCTGGTAGCTGTGGTCGCAAGGTCTGTGGTGCCTGTCGCGGCGGAAATCCCCGAACCCGGTGATGGACACTGGAGGTAAGGGATGCCGTCAGGCTGAAGAAGGAGTCCTATCGGGCTTTGCTGGCTTGTGGGACTCCTGAAGCAGCTGACAGGAACCGGCAGGCCAAGCGTACTGCAGCCCGTGCGGTTGCAGAGGCAAAAACTTGGGATTGGGAGGAGTTTGGGAAGGCCATGGATGAGGACTATCGTTTGGCCTCAAATAAATTCTGGCAAACCGTCCGACACCTCAGGAGGGGGATGCAGTGCTTTACCAACACCGTTTATGGTGCGGGTGGAGAGCTGTTGACCTCGACTGGGGATGTAGTTGGACGGTGGAAGGAATACTTTGAGGACCTCCTCAATCAGTCACGTCTTCCGAGGAGGAAGCAGAGGCTGAGATCTTAGAGGCGGACTTGTCCATCACCCTGGCTGAAGTCACTGAGGTGGTTGGCAAGCTCCTTGGTGGCTCCAGGGGTGGATGAGATCCGCCCTGAGTATCTTAAGTCTCTGGATGTTGTGGGACTGTCTTGGCTGACACGTCTCTGCAACATCGCGTGGTGGTCTGGGACGGTACCTCTGGACTGGCAGACCGGGGTGGTGGTCCCTCTGTATAAGAAGGGGGACCGGAGGGTGTGTTCCAATCACAGGGGGATGGGAGTTTGCCCAACCAGTCCACATGTGCTTTGTGGATCTGGAGAAGGTATTCGACCGTGTGCCCCGGGGCGTCTTGTGGGGGGTACTCCAAGAGTATGGGGTCCGGGGCCCGTTGCTAAGGGCTGTCTGGTCCCTGTATGACCGGAGCAGGAGCTGCGTTCGCATTGCTGGCAGTAAGTCAGACCTGTTCCCAGTGCATGTTGGACTCCGCCAGGGCTGCCCTTTGTCACCGGTTCTGTGCATAGTTTTTATGGACAGAATTTCTAGGTGCAGTCAGGGCCTGGAGGGTGTCTGGTTTGGGAACCACAGGATCTCATCTCTGCTGTTTGCGGATGATGTTGTCCTGATGGCTTCTTCAAGCCAGGACCTGCAACTCTGGGACGGTTTGCAGCCGAGTGTGAAGCGGCTGGGATGAAGATCAGCATCAGCAGGCCATGGTTCTCGACCGGAAAAAGGTGGCGTACCCTCTCCGGGTGGGTGGGGAGTCATTGCCTCAAGTGGAGGAGTTCAA
>CM033628.1:38731175-38938366 GCA_019453435.1 Rhinogobius similis
TACATTATACAGGCTTTTAAAACACTGAAGACCATGATACATCACATTGTTTCACTGAAAGGTGCACTATATGGAACTTTTCTTCCCACTCTCCTCCAAAGAGATTGTTTGGAAGGTTCCACAGTATGACATTAAACACATTTCCATGGAGACTAACAGGTGCCCCCACTCTAGGCCCGTTACAGGTTAGATCTGTGGAGAGGCGACCCCACTCACTGTAAGCTTGCTTGTTTTTCATAGTATTTTTGAATAATAAAAATGAATGCTCTAATTATGGGAGCAGGAACTCCCCCTGCTGGTGCACTAAAGAATGAAACAGTTTAAAACCACCACTGAAATGATGAGAATTTCAGGTAAAGGTGAATGGACCATGTCAGAGGTGGCCACACCTGTCTGTCACGGCCTGATCCGTCAGATCCCAGAGGCCAAGCAGGTTGAGGCCTGGTTACTACTTGGATGGCACTCCAGGTCTCCCAGGGGAGAGCTGGAGGAAACAAGGACAGTTGTATCCTTAGGCAAGACACATCCCCCACATTGCCACACGGTGTGTGTGAATGGTTGTTGGTGGTCGGATGGGCCAATGGCAAAGCCCTGCTTTCGACAGTCTGCACCAGGGCAGCTTTGGCTACAATAGTAGTTTACCAGTGTGGAGTGAATGAATAATGCAGTTTGAAGCGTCTTGAGTGTCCAGAAAAGCAATATATAAGTGGTATTATTAGTAGTAGTAGCAGGCTTTGAACCACAGACCTTTGGATCATAGGGCAAACACTACCAACTGCTGCCCGTCCTCAAAGACGTTCCAGCACCAAGATGCTCCTCTCCAGAGTCACAGCAAACACCATGATGCAGGGTGTTTGATCAGAGAAAAATGGTGAACAGCTCCGACTTTTCTGAGTCTTCTTCTGAGTCTTCTTGTGGATAATGCATAATATTGGATGTTTATGAACCTCTGCCCATTTAAAAAACCCCAGTGTCATGTCTTCATTTTTACCACTCCTGAATGCAGCTCCTGACGGCAAAACCCACAAGATATAATATTAAGAAATGTCAAAGAGCAAGAGCAAAAAATGTTGAAGCAGATTTATATTCGTAACAAAGTCCATTATGTTGCTTTATTCATGCACAATATAAAATATATCAAAAAACCTACCTGCCTCTTTTCAGTTAAACTCTATCATTTTGTGTAAAAACCATCTGTATCTGATGTAGGCGTATGAAATAATTAGGTGATACGTGTGGGAATATTTCAGTAAAGTCAACTCCTCTTTGTGCTCAGACGTCTCTGAACACGTAGGCGTGAGTGTATTTAAGGAGAAGCCGAGCTATGAGCAAACAGGACGACAAAGCTCCACCATCATGAGGATACATGTCTAAGGCTGGGGCACAAAGGCCGTTTCCATAGAAACCATTGTTCAAATCAATCCTCCATCAAACATCTGAGAAGAAGTCAGTCATGCCACAACTCATCCTGAACTTCTGCTGAGGGACAGGGACAGGAGCAGAGGACGGAGCCTCCGCTGTGTTCCACTGGATTATACAGAGCTGTGTGTTCTGTGCTTTAACCCTTTGTACAATACAAGTCTTTGCCTTTTTATTCGTCCTGTATCATTGCATGCAGTGTAACAGCATATTTATCATCATTTCCAATTTAGCTTTTGATGCTAATGCAATACAACTGGAGTAAATTGGTCTTGATCATTTGATGCAAGCTGTGACATTAGAAGCATTTAGCATCATGAATAAATCATATATGAGAGAATATGTTTTCCACTAATGGAATAAGTCATTACATGGATGTAATAATATCCAAATCTCATGCATGTTCACCACTTTACAACATTTAAATTGTGAAGTTGTGGGAAAGGTAATTTAGAGAGTTTTTTTTTGTTTTGTTTTTCAATACAAAATGTCACAATCATTTAATCTCGGAAATGTAATTATTATTACATTTTACAAAACACACATGCAACAGCGACAGTAACATACCTTTACACAACTTAAACTTTGCGGATTGATTGGAAAAATATGTAAAACAAACCTGTCGTTGTGACAGGAGAATTATGTGAGGTGTGTATCCTGTTGGCAAATTGCTGATGATAGAATATAATAAAGTTGTATTTTGACTTAAATATTTTATTTGTGAATTGAACCATCAGCGTGTAACATAAAAAGTTTGTCTTCATGCTGTTGTCCAATTCTGACGCTGTGACGTAAAGCGTTGGACGTAAACTCCAACGCTTCGGCGTGAGTTTCTGAGTTGAAATTCTGACCTGAGTCAACATCACATGACAACTCTGATGAAGAGTGTCCGGTATGAGGAACTGCCTCTTCATTTAATTGCAACAAGCAGCAGATTCACATTTAATTTATTTTAACTTTTCAAACATGGCTATGTGACATTTTTGAACATTTGTGTTTAAGCCGCAGTAGTTTTCAAATAATAACAAGGAAAAAAAAAAAAAAGATTTGAGTGTGGAGAGGGAGAGCAGGCAAAAACCTCAGGATACTCAAATATGCACGAACCAATCAAAAAGCTCTTAGAAGTGTTTGTGGTAAAACATGACCACTTTATTTTTGAATAATTGCCTTTTCTTCATGTTGGTTGCTTAGTGATGGAGCAAGGGATTATGGTCCATGTAGTTTTGCTTTTTTGCTGCTGCTGCAACTAAAGAATGCATTTCGACAATGGGGCTTGAGGTTCATGTGGTACAATCCATGAGGTTTACAGTGCATGACAGGTCAGAGCACACATTCCACTAAAACGTACTGAACAGGATTATATTAAAGATTTGATGAAAAACTCTGCCTGTTTTTCTCCAGTGTAACAATTTTGGTGAGGTTTAGAATTGTGCTGGGTTCCAGTCAACCTCAGAGGTCCGATTTACTGAGTTCTGACAATTTAAATTCACACTGGAGCACTCTTACATCTCACAATTCCTACTTAGTAACTTGGGCAACATTTCAGAACAATCTAACGTGACTGCACCTTAAGCTTGGGTACAGTTCAACATCTGACAGTTAAATTACTGATAGTTCTTATGTTATTTCCCATCCACCTGCGATCTGTGAAGCTGCCCCTGTACTGAGCCTCTGCAGTATTGTAGTTATAAATGTGTCGTTATGCTACTGTTCATCGACACAGAGTTAATGACAACAAAAGCAAAAACTTTCAAACCTTGATTTGTAACTTATGTAATAACATGGTTCGGGTGTAATACATTCCTCATTTTGACTGTTAACCCCATACAGATCGGACTAGTTTTTCTGAAAATGTATCACTAAAATGAGCCCCATTTCAAAGTGAAGTTGTTTCTGAACCCTTTGGAGCACAAACTATTGTCTGGACTCTTTGTGAAGCTGAGACTGGTGTCTGATTTACTTTAATTACAAGTGGAAACACTGCTGAGAGGAATATCAGATTGTGTGTTAAATATAAGAAGTAAAGCTGGATCTGTATTTTCCCTGATTGATACTACTTTTGTCTTTTGTTGGTTTTGACAATTCCTCTTTGAAAGCTAATTTAACAAAAAATGTTTTAGGGACTTGTATTGAACTAGAAAAGTCCAAGTGGAATCCATATAAAAGTCCTATTAAACGTTTTTGAATTTTAATGTCATTTTTAAATTTGTGCTTTTGGAGTAAAAACTGACTCTAATTCATCCCAGAGTGTTTGATTTGACTGAAAATAAGTGGGTTACAGCTTTCTTTTCATATTTAACACGTCCAGCAGCTGATTGTTTCCTTTTATCAGATGGTGGATAAAAAGGAATACATTAATAAAAATCCAGAATAAGAAGTGAGAGCACATAGAAGTTCCAAGATCTGTGATTTTGTACTTTTGGTCATTTCCCAAAGCTTATGACCATAGCTGAGGGTAGGAGCGTAGATTGACCGGTAAATCGAGAGCTTTGTCTTTTGACTTCTTCACCACAACAGTCCAATACAGCACCCACATCACTGCAGACGCTGCACCGATCCGCCTGTCAATCTCACACTCCATCCTTCCCTCACTTGTGAACAAGACCCTGAGGTCGCGACGACTCTCCACCCGCCCCGAGAGGGTAAGTCACCTTTTACCGGTCAAGAACCATGGCCTTAGTTTAGAGGCCTCTCAACCCAGCCGCTTCACACTCTCCTGCAAACTGCCCTAGTGCATGTTGCAGGTCCTAATTTGATGAAGCCATCAGGACATCATCAGGCAATGCTGGATTAAGGGCATTGAAGGCCTTAGGCTGTTACAGATTTAAGTGAGATGTTAACTATGTGAGTGAGTGGTGCTAACAAACTGCTCAGGACAGACTTTAGAAATCTGGTAGGTAACACCAGAAGAACTCAGACCGTGATGATGTCTTGGACAGTTTTTTCAGTAACAGGTGTGAAGTGAGTCAGCTCTAAATGTGTAGGTGGTTTTAGGGTTATTATTTGCGCTATGGAATTTATGCCATTCTTAAAGTGTGCCCTCTACTGTGGGTGGGGCCACTCACCTGCTGAGTGAGACCACATTTTCAAGGACAGCATCAAGCTCTTTAGTATTTCTGTCGCAAATATTATCAACAAGAACGTTGAAATCAGAACTTACTCCATGGCCTCTCCGAACTCCTCCCAGTCCTGAGTTTTTGCCTCTGTGACGCACACTGCACTTGGCCAACCAGTACCTGTCAGCTTCCACAGGAGTCCCACAAGTCAACAGGACTCCTCCTTCATCCCTTACTTCTGCTGTCCGCCACTGGGTTTGAGGATTGCCGCCGTGACAAGCACCAGAGACCTTGCGACCACAGCTGTGAGCTGCTGTATCGACAATGGAGGTGGAGAACATGGTCCACTCAGACTCAATGTCCTCAGCCTCTCCCGGATCTGGGAGAAACTCTCCCGGAGGTGTGAGTTGAAGACCTTGCCAACCAAGGGCTCCGCAAGACGTTCCCAGCAGACCCTCACGATAAACTTGGGCCTGCCAATTCTGTCTGGCTTCGTCCTCGACGAGCAAATCCAGCTCACCACACTCATCACCAGGGGGTGATCGGTTGACAGCTCTGCCCCTCTCTTCACCCGAGTGTTGGTGTTAGTTATGGACAAACTTTAACTAGCACAGAAGTCCAATAACTGCATGCTGCTTGGGTTCAGATCAGGGGGGCTGTTCCTCCCGATTACCCCTCTCCAGATGTCACTGGCTTTGCCCACTTGGGCATCAATGTACCCCAGTAGAACAATCCTCATTCCTCAGTTGGTGCACTGTCCAGAACCCCTCCCAGACACTCCAAAAAGACCAGGTACTTTACATTGCTGTTTGGCCTGTAGGCTGACACAACAGTGAGACCTGTCCCCAAACCAAAGGCACAGGGACGCGACCCTCTCATTCACTGGGCGCAACCCTCTCATTCCAACACGTGGCGGCTGAGCTGTGGAACTATGAGCAGGCCCACACCAGCCTGCCGCCTCTCCTCATGGGCAATGCCAGAGAAGTAGAAAGTCAAGCCTCTCTCTAGGATAATGGTTTCAGAACCCAGGCTATGTGTGGAGGTGAGGCCCACTATTTCTAGCTTGTAGCGCTCAACCTCCCTCATAAACTCAGACTCCTTCCCCACCAGCGAGGTGACATTCCCAGTGCTAGAGTCCATTTGCGTGGCTGTGGTTGTCTAGACACCTGCCCCTGACCACCACCTAAAACACACTGCACCAGTCCTTCATGGTCCTGACTGCGGGGGGTGGGTCTACAGGAAGGTGGTCCCATGTCGCCTTTTCAGGCTGGGCCCAACCGGGTCCCATAGGAAAAGACCTGGTCAAGGTGGCGGTTCAGGGAGGGGCTTGTAAATTGTTTCTGCATGTTGGATGGAATGTCGCTTACTGACGACATCACAGAGGGATTATGTTGTAGAAGTCAGCTCTACTTATTGAAGTATCCACTAAATTAAAGTAATAATTTTAAAAACATGAAAGCTCATATGCACTTTAAAGGACAAATGTTATGCAAAATTGACTTTGTTGAGCTCTATCCATGTTCTAACATTGTTTCGTCATCAAAAACATATCTGGAGTAGCATTTAGTTTCACTCATGTTTGTCTGATGGATGCTCATTTGAAAATCCTCTCTCTCCAAAATGGCATCTCCACATGCTGTGATAAAGTAATGTTTTTCTCTGTAAAGCATTTTATTTTTCAGTTCTAAAACATGACGTGCCAAACTGAAGACACTCAAGAGCAGGTTTAAAGGCAAGAAATAAAAAAAAGAGGCTCATGGCTCTGCTGATGCAGTGAGGATGGGGAGGAAAATATTTGAAGCTGAAACCGCAGATGACCCTAACCCTAACCCATGCTCATGTATCAAATCAAATTCATTTGTAAAGCCCAAAATCACAGCAGTAGTTGCTCCTGGGGCTTGTGGCTTTTATTTCCTTTCGTAACTGGCCTGACCATAAGCTATTTCGCAGAGGCCTGATCTTAAATATATGTCTTTTCAGTTCTTTTTTTTTACTCATAATAGAGAGGAGCATATCCATTTGCTTGTTGGATAGATACATTACCTGCAGCGCTAGAACCGGACCACCCTGAGCCTTCTGCCCCCAGCCGTCCTTCTCACAGAATGTATTCAATAGTTGATTTTTTTTTTGTCCCATGAATTTTAACGTCTCCCCCAAAGCCGAAGCGCGGTGTGTGTGCTCGCCCCTCCATAATCCCAGCTGCGTCTCCCCCCCTCTTCACACCCTTCCTCCTTCCTCCCCCTCCTCACCGACAGTGAGCACATGAAGCAGGGGTCCAATCCTCCAGCCAATCAGAGGGATTGTCAGAGGAGAGACAGGGGGGAGACAGGAGAGAGACAGAGGCAGGGGAGAGACAAGGAGGAGAGACAGGGAGGAGAGACAGAGAGGAGAGACAGGAGAGAGACAGAGGCAGGGGAGAGACAGGAGAGAGACAAGGAGGAGAGACAGAGAGGAGAGACAAGGAGGAGAGACAAAGAGGAGAGACAGAGAGGAGAGACAGGGAGGAGAGACAAAGAGGAGAGACAGGAGAGAGACAGAGGCAGGGGAGAGACAAGGAGGAGAGACAGAGAGGAGAGACAAAGAGGAGAGACAGGGAGGAGAGACAAAGAGGAGAGACTGGAGAGAGACAGAGGCAGGGGAGAGACAAGGAGGAGAGACAGAGAGGAGAGACAAAGAGGAGAGACAGAGAAGAGAGACTGGAGAGAGACAGAGGCAGGGGAGAGACAAGGAGGAGAGACAGAGAGGAGAGACAGGAGAGAGACAGAGAAGAGAGACTGGAGAGAGACAGAGAAGAGAGACTGGAGAGAGACAGAGGCAGGGGAGAGACAAGGAGGAGAGACAGAGAAGAGAGACTGGAGAGAGACAGAGGCAGGGGAGAGACAAGGAGGAGAGACAGAGAGGAGAGACAGGAGAGAGACAGAGGCAGGGGAGAGACAGGGAGGAGAGACAGAGAGGAGAGACAGGAGAGAGACAGAGGCAGGGGAGAGACAGGGAGGAGAGACAGGGAGGAGAGACAGGAGAGAGACAGAGAGGAGAGACAGAAGAGAGACAGAGGCAGGGGAGAGACAGGGAGGAGAGACAGAGAGGAGAGACAGGAGAGAGACAGAGAGGAGAGACAGAAGAGAGACAGAGGCAGGGGAGAGACAGGGAGGAGAGACTTGAGCTTTAGTAGCAAAATTAATTCTTGATGATCTTGGTGGTATTTTTCTACATTTTTGAACAGAATGCCTCTTGAACCTTCTCATCTGCAACTCAAATTAAAAGACCCATCAGGACCAATGACTGGGCAGCACAAACACAAACATGCCACTGGATATACTCCTGTAAAAGAACAAGCTCAAAAGTAAACTACATTTTTAAAAAGATACAATTTAAATCTAAAAAACCGAAACATACACAGTTGGTGGGACAGTGTTACAGATTGAATCAATAGAATTTTGTGTCTAATTTTAATCAAGTGGAAAAGGGTATTTATTTGAAACAAGGAACTTACCTGTATTTTTTCTTTGCAACATTTTAACTTGTTAACTGTTGATGAAGGTTAAAGGACCCTGTGTGACTTACATTCATCCATTCACTAACATATTCTTCCCCAAAGCTCTCATTTATCTGAGCAGCTCCAGCTCCTGTCTGTGGATGAAGCACACTGTGAGCTCACTCCTGCAGCAGCTCCTTATTATTCTCTGAGCTCAAGCTTTAGCTGCAGTTTGATTTAGCAGCTACAGTTTGTAATCACTCATTTGTCCAGAGGTGGTACAAAAGGTTTCATCTGAACAATGAAAAGTTAGATTGATCACCCAACTCCACTGTTGTGATTCTTCACCCAATCAGCGCGATGTAATTATCTGCCTTTCTGAATGGTTCCAGAATGTTCTTCTTTGATCAAGAAAACATGTTAATGGAGTAAGAAAATGTGTAAATTAAACATTTTAACAGACAGATATTTCTTAGACCTGATAACTGACCTGAAATAAGTTAATTGTCAAATAAACTCAAAATAACTAACAATAACCATGTCACCATTGCACTTGAGTCTGAGGGCCGGTAGCGCCTCATGCACACACGCCTGGAGCTACTGTAGCATTAGCATTTCTATATGTCAGTGTTATTTGCTTGGGGACTGATATGGGATGGAAAAATGTCATCTTAATTCACGCTTTTCCTCAAATATGTCAAGACAGATTGATACTGAAATTGGATTTGTCTTTTTGAATCAGCTCTATCTTGTCTTGTTGTGCCACAAACGACCAAAGCAGAGGTGTGTAGTGTTTATTCAAGTGATTCAAATTGTACTTCTCTGAGCACTTTTCAATCCATACTTTACAGTATATGTCATGTATGTAATATATTGTACAGTGTAACATTGAGTTACTTTAGTAAAGAAAAATAAGTCGGTAAAGTAAGGTGAGTGAGGGACAAAAACTTATCTTTTAGTTTAGTTTTCTAATTTTCTAATTTTCATTCAATGAAAATACCAGAATTTGTCCATTAAATAATGTTTTGTCCTTTCAATTGTTAACTTTAATCATAAATCTGAGTTTAGATCCACACAATACACTTACAAATATACTCTTGTTGAAGATTCCCCCTTTTATAATTTAACTTGAGTCGTTTCTTGTAGCATGGATTGCACTTCTATTTAAATGACATAATAAATTCTAACAGTACTCGTACTGGAGGACAGTTTCTGGCTCCTCAAACCTCTGGACTAAACTCCGTGGGTGAGGGAGCGTGATGGGTCATGTGTGCAGGTCCCTGTCAAGGCGGAGGAAGGACAGCTCTGTAAATCAAAGTGACTCCTCACAAATACTCATTTGTATTTTAAATACTGTAATTTAGTCAAATGGTAATTGAGTAGATTTTCAATAATCCGTTGGTAATTGAGTAAATTTTAACCCGTAATTGTAATTAGCTACATCCTATACATTTACAGCACAAGCCTTGGACAGAGATGAGAGAACACACAGAACAGAACACATCAGTTTAAACAATTACAATTTTCAATATTTGTATGAAAAATTGATCCAAAAATTGTGTCCAAAGTAACTAGTGCACTGAGTGAAAAAACAATTCTAGAATTCAGGATATTAATCTTAATGTCGGACGTTTCAACTTGTTAAGTTTAGTTAAGACTATTTATTTGATGGAACTAGAGTATTTTACTTGTTTTAACACATTACTTCTTACTTCAAGCCGAATGATCTGCCAATGGGTTAAAATCATTTTACTTATCTTATTGGAAAATGTATTTTCTTATTGTAAGCCAAATTATTGAATGATCAGTCCAGTGAATCCAGTGAAATTTTAAGCATCACATAAGAAATTCAATCTCATTGAGTCAAAACTGCTCAAATCCAGAAAAAAAAAAATATATATATATTTTAAGCAATATTTACATATATACAGATTTTTGCTGTGTACTTACTTTTATTTAATTACAGTTTTGGCAGGAGTACTTGTGTATTTAGATTATTAATAGAGCTTCATGATTCAAATATATATATTAACAGTGGTTTACTACGAAAAACAATAAATAAATAAGCAGATATACTGAAAGTGAAATCGTACTTGGTGTGAAAAGAACTATAAAAGTACATTTCATAAAATATAGTTTTAACAGACAGCTGATCCTCAGGCTCAGTGCTGGTGTCATTTTTTTGGGTCTTCCACTTTACTTTTTTTGTCTTTTACTTTTTCCATAATCCTCAGGATCTTTTAAGAAATTCCAAATGACTGTCTCACTGTGTCCCACCTGAGACAGCGATGGAGAGAGGCCCTACAGCTCAACAGCCCTGCCTTTGCCTTTTCCATCAGAACATCATGACAGAGTGAATACAGAAAATGACACTTTTGATCAGTTGACTATTTCAGTTTAATTGTTGTTTTCAATAAAATGTTTAGTCTTTTTTGTTTGTCTCACTCCTATTTCTTGTTGCTTATTGAAGCTGTAATGGAATCTATTTAAGATCCAACCATGAAAATGTGACTTTTGCCATTTATTCAACTGGTCTTAAACTTTTGATCGGGCCTGTAGGCAAAGAATTCTATTGTGTCATGGCACATCTCAAAGCACATCTTTCTACACGTTTGTTCTGTTGTGTAAATCCACAAAACATTAGATACTGAATCTGAGAATTATACTTCTATAAAACACAGCTGTTGAATAATCTTTCTTTTAAGTGTAAACTGTGACATGATCTATGAGTGCCAATAAACAAAACTTCTTTAAGTTAAAATAATGAATATGTATGGACTTGAAAAACGCAATTTGAATGTCTTGAAGCGTAGTTAGCATAGCATAGCAAACGTTTTAAAGGAAACAATGAGAGACCAAAACACAACTGCAGGTATAGTTTTGTTACACATTTTAAATATGGTAAAAAGCTTAAGTGTTTTAGCTGAGTGTGTCCTTTAAAGTGCTTATCTTCTCCAAAGCTGCTGATGCCTTCTCTCATTTGCATATACAGTTAAGAAAATAAGTATTTGAACACCCTGCTATTTTGCAAGTTCTCCCACTTAGAAATCATGGAGGAGTCTGAAATTGTCATCGTAGGTGCATGTCCACTGTGAGAGACATAATCTAAAAAAAAAATCCAGAAATCACAATGTATGATTTTTTTAACTATTTATTTGTATGATACAGCTGCAAATAAGTATTTGAACACCTGTCTATCGGCTAGAATTCTGACCCTCAAAGACCTGTTAGTCTGCCTTTAAAATGTCCACCTCCACTCCATTTATTATCCTAAATAAGATGTACCTGTTTGAGGTCATTAGCTGCATAAAGACACCTGTCCACCCATACAATCAGTAAGAATCCAACTACTAACATGGCCAAGACCAAAGAGCTGTCCAAATACACTAGAGACAAAATTGTACACCTCCACAAGGCTGGAAAGGGCTACGGGGAAATTGCTAAGCAGCTTGGTGAAAAAAGGTCCACTGTTGGAGCAATCATTAGAAAATGGAAGAAGCTAAACATGACTGTCAGTCTCCCTCGGACTGGGGCTCCATGCAAGATCTCACCTCGTGGGGTCTCAATGATCCTAAGAAAGGTGAGAAATCAGCCCAGAACTAAACGGGAGGAGCTGGTCAATGACCTGAAAAGAGCTGGGACCACCGTTTCCAAGGTTACTGTTGGTAATACACTAAGACGTCGTGGTTTGAAATCATGCATGGCACGGAAGGTTCCCTTGCTTAAACCAGCACATGTCCAGGCCCGACTTCAGTTTGCCAATGACCATTTGGATGATCCAGAGGAGTCATGGGAGAAAGTCATGTGGTCAGATGAGACCAAAATAGACCTTTTTGGTCATAATTCCACTAAACGTGTTTGGAGGAAGAAGAATGATGAGTACCATCCCAAGAACACCATCCCTACTGTGAAGCATGGGGGTGGTAGCATCATGCTTTGGGGGTGTTTTTCTGCACATGGGACAGGGCGACTGCACTGTATTAAGGAGAGGATGACCGGGGCCATGTATTGCGAGATTTTGGGGAACAACCTCCTTCCCTCAGTTAGAGCATTGAAGATGGGTCAAGGCTGGGTTTTCCAACATGACAATGACCCGAAGCACACAGCCAGGATAACCATGGAGTGGCTCTGTAAGAAGCATATCAAGGTTCTGGCATGGCCTAGCCAGTCTCCAGACCTAAACCCAATAGAAAATCTTTGGAGGGAGCTCAAACTCCGTGTTTCTCAGCGACAGCCCAGAAACCTGACTGATCTAGAGAAGATCTGTGTGGAGGAGTGGGCCAAAAACCCTCCTGCAGTGTGCGCAAACCTGGTGAAAAACTACAGGAAACGTTTGACCTCTGTAATTGCAAACAAAGGCTACTGTACCAAATATTAACATTGATTTTCTCAGGTGTTCAAATACTTATTTGCAGCTGTATCATACAAATAAATAGTTAAAAAAATCATACATTGTGATTTCTGGATTTTTTTTTTTAGATTATGTCTCTCACAGTGGACATGCACCTACGATGACAATTTCAGACTCCTCCATGATTTCTAAGTGGGAGAACTTGCAAAATAGTAGGGTGTTCAAATACTTATTTTCTTCACTGTATATTTTAGCAGCTGAGTCCTGATTGAGTCCTTGTTGAGTCCTGGTTCAGTCCTGGTTCAGTCTTGGTTCAGTCCTGGTTGAGTCCTGGTTGAGTCCTGGTTGAGTCCAGGTTGAGTCTTGGTTCAGTCCTGGTTGAGTCCTGGTTGAGTCCTGGTTGAGTCCTGGTTGAGTCCTGGTTCAGTCCTGGTTCAGTCCTGGTTCAGTCCTGGTTCAGTCCTGGTCACATATGTTCATCCTGGTTGAGTCCTGGTTGAGTCCTGGTTGAGTCCTGGTTCAGTCCTGTTTCAGTCCTGGTTGAGTCCTGGTTCAGTCCTGGTTCAGTCCTGGTTGAGTCCTGGTTCAGTCCTGGTTCAGTCCTGGTCACATATGTTCGTCCTGGTTCAGTCCTGGTTCAGTCTTGGTTCAGTCTTGATTCAGTCTTGGTTCCGTCCTGGTTCAGTCCTGGTTGAGTCCTGGTTCAGTCCTGGTTGAGTCCTGGTTCAGTCCTGGTTGAGTCCTGGTTGAGTCCTGGTTGAGTCCTGGTTGAGTCCTGGTTCAGTCCTGGTTGAGTCCTGGTTGAGTCCTGGTTCAGTCCTGGTCACATATGTTCGTCCTGGTTGAGTCCTGGTTGAGTCCTGGTTCAGTCCTGGTTGAGTCTTGGTTGAGTCCTGGTTGAGTCCTGGTTGAGTCCTGGTTCAGTCCTGGTTCAGTCCTGGTTCAGTCCTGGTTGAGTCTTGGTTCAGTCCTGGTTCAGTCCTGGTTCAGTCCTGGTTGAGTCCTGGTTGAGTTCTGGTTGAGTCCTGGTTGAGTCCTGGTTCAGTCCTGGTTGAGTCCTGGTTCAGTCCTGGTTGAGTCCTGGTTGAGTCCTGGTTGAGTCCTGGTTGAGTCCTGGTTCAGTCCTGGTTCAGTCCTGGTCACATATGTTCGTCCTGGTTGAGTCCTGGTTGAGTCCTGGTTGAGTCCTGGTTGAGTCCTGGTTCAGTCTTGGTTCAGTCCTGGTTCAGTCCTGGTTCAGTCCTGGTTCAGTCCTGGTTCAGTCTTGGTTCAGTCCTGGTTCAGTCCTGGTTGAGTCCTGGTTGAGTCCTGGTTCAGTCTTGGTTCAGTCCTGGTTCAGTCCTGGTCGAGTCCTGGTTGAGTCCTGGTTGAGTCTTGGTTCAGTCCTGGTTGAGTCCTGGTTCAGTCTTGGTTGAGTCCTGGTTCAGTCTTGGTTCAGTCCTGGTTCAGTCCTGGTTCAGTCCTGGTTCAGTCCTGGTTCAGTCCTGGTTGAGTCCTGGTTGAGTCCTGGTTCAGTCCTGGTTGAGTCCTGGTTGAGTCCTGGTTCAGTCCTGGTTCAGTCCTGGTAGAGTCCTGGTTCAGTCCTGGTTCAGTCCTGGTTCAGTCCTGGTTCAGTCCTGGTTGAGTCTTGGTTCAGTCCTGGTTCAGTCCTGGTTCAGTCCTGGTTGAGTCCTGGTTCAGTCTTGGTTCAGTCCTGGTTCAGTCCTGGTCGAGTCCTGGTTGAGTCCTGGTTGAGTCTTGGTTCAGTCCTGGTTCAGTCCTGGTTGAGTCCTGGTTCAGTCTTGGTTGAGTCCTGGTTCAGTCCTGGTTCAGTCCTGGTTGAGTCCTGGTTGAGTCCTGGTGCAGTCCTGGTTGAGTCCTGGTTCAGTCTTGGTTCAGTCCTGGTTCAGTCCTGGTTGAGTCCTGGTTGAGTCCTGGTTCAGTCCTGGTTCAGTCCTGGTTCAGTCCTGGTTCAGTCTTGGTTCAGTCCTGGTTCAGTCCTGGTTCAGTCCTGGTTGAGTCCTGGTTCAGTCTTGGTTGAGTCCTGGTTCAGTCTTGGTTGAGTCCTGGTTCAGTCCTGGTTCAGTCCTGGTCGAGTCCTGGTTCAGTCCTGGTTCAGTCTTGGTTCAGTCCTGGTTCAGTCCTGGTTGAGTCCTGGTTGAGTCCTGGTTGAGTCCTGGTTCAGTCTTGGTTCAGTCCTGGTTCAGTCCTGGTTCAGTCCTGGTTGAGTCCTGGTTCAGTCTTGGTTCAGTCCTGGTTCAGTCCTGGTCGAGTCCTGGTTCAGTCTTGGTTCAGTCCTGGTTCAGTCCTGGTTCAGTCCTGGTTGAGTCCTGGTTCAGTCCTGGTTGAGTCCTGGTTGAGTCCTGGTTCAGTCTTGGTTCAGTCCTGGTTCAGTCCTGGTTGAGTCCTGGTTGAGTCCTGGTTGAGTCTTGGTTCAGTCCTGGTTGAGTCCTGGTTCAGTCTTGGTTCAGTCCTGGTCACATATGTTCGTCCTGGTTGAGTCCTGGTCGAGTCCTGGTTGAGTCCTGGTTCAGTCTTGGTTCAGTCCTGGTTCAGTCCTGGTCGAGTCCTGGTTTAGTCTTGGTTCAGTCCTGGTTCAGTCCTGGTTGAGTCCTGGTTGAGTCCTGGTTCAGTCCTGGTTCAGTCCTGGTTGAGTCTTGGTTCAGTCCTGGTTCAGTCCTGGTTGAGTCCTGGTTGAGTCCTGGTTCAGTCTTGGTTCAGTCCTGGTTCAGTCCTGGTTGAGTCCTGGTTGAGTCCTGGTTGAGTCTTGGTTCAGTCCTGGTTCAGTCCTGGTTGAGTCCTGGTTCAGTCTTGGTTGAGTCCTGGTTCAGTCCTGGTTCAGTCCTGGTTGAGTCCTGGTGCAGTCCTGGTTGAGTCCTGGTTCAGTCTTGGTTGAGTCCTGGTTGAGTCCTGGTTCAGTCCTGGTTCAGTCCTGGTTGAGTCCTGGTTCAGTCCTGGTTCAGTCTTGGTTCAGTCCTGGTTCAGTCCTGGTTCAGTCCTGGTTGAGTCCTGGTTCAGTCTTGGTTGAGTCCTGGTTCAGTCTTGGTTGAGTCCTGGTTCAGTCCTGGTTCAGTCCTGGTCGAGTCCTGGTTCAGTCCTGGTTCAGTCTTGGTTCAGTCCTGGTTCAGTCCTGGTTGAGTCCTGGTTCAGTCCTGGTTGAGTCCTGGTTCAGTCTTGGTTCAGTCCTGGTTCAGTCCTGGTTCAGTCCTGGTTGAGTCCTGGTTCAGTCTTGGTTCAGTCCTGGTTCAGTCCTGGTCGAGTCCTGGTTCAGTCTTGGTTCAGTCCTGGTTCAGTCCTGGTTCAGTCCTGGTTGAGTCCTGGTTGAGTCCTGGTTCAGTCTTGGTTCAGTCCTGGTTCAGTCCTGGTTGAGTCCTGGTTGAGTCCTGGTTGAGTCTTGGTTCAGTCCTGGTTGAGTCCTGGTTCAGTCTTGGTTCAGTCCTGGTTCAGTCCTGGTCGAGTCCTGGTTCAGTCTTGGTTCAGTCCTGGTTCAGTCCTGGTTCAGTCCTGGTTGAGTCCTGGTTCAGTCCTTGTTGAGTCCTGGTTGAGTCCTGGTTCAGTCTTGGTTCAGTCCTGGTTCAGTCCTGGTTCAGTCCTGGTTCAGTCCTGGTTCAGTCCTGGTTGAGTCCTGGTTGAGTCCTGGTTGAGTCTTGGTTCAGTCCTGGTTCAGTCCTGGTTCAGTCCTGGTTGAGTCCTGGTTGAGTCCTGGTTGAGTCCTGGTTGAGTCTTGGTTCAGTCTTGGTTCAGTCCTGGTTCAGTCCTGGTAGAGTCCTGGTTCAGTCTTGGTTCAGTCCTGGTTCAGTCCTGGTTCAGTCCTGGTTCAGTCCTGGTTCAGTCCTGGTTGAGTCCTGGTTCAGTCTTGGTTCAGTCCTGGTTCAGTCCTGGTTCAGTCCTGGTTGAGTCCTGGTTGAGTCCTGGTTCAGTCTTGGTTCAGTCCTGGTTCAGTCCTGGTTCAGTCCTGGTTCAGTCTTGGTTCAGTCCTGGTTCAGTCTTGGTTCAGTCCTGGTTCAGTCCTGGTTCAGTCCTGGTTGAGTCCTGGTTCAGTCCTGGTTGAGTCCTGGTTGAGTCCTGGTTCAGTCTTGGTTCAGTCCTGGTTCAGTCCTGGTTCAGTCCTGGTTCAGTCCTGGTTCAGTCCTGGTTGAGTCCTGGTTGAGTCCTGGTTCAGTCTTGGTTCAGTCCTGGTTCAGTCCTGGTTCAGTCCTGGTTGAGTCCTGGTTGAGTCCTGGTTGAGTCCTGGTTGAGTCTTGGTTCAGTCTTGGTTCAGTCCTGGTTCAGTCCTGGTCGAGTCCTGGTTCAGTCTTGGTTCAGTCCTGGTTCAGTCCTGGTTCAGTCCTGGTTCAGTCCTGGTTCAGTCCTGGTTCAGTCCTGGTTGAGTCCTGGTTCAGTCTTGGTTCAGTCCTGGTTCAGTCCTGGTTCAGTCCTGGTTGAGTCCTGGTTGAGTCCTGGTTCAGTCTTGGTTCAGTCCTGGTTCCGTCCTGGTTGAGTCCTGGTTGAGTCCTGGTTCAGTCCTGGTTCAGTCCTGGTTCAGTCTTGGTTCAGTCTTGGTTCTGTCCTGGTTCAGTCCTGGTTGAGTCCTGGTTGAGTCCTGGTTCAGTCTTGGTTCCGTCCTGGTTCAGTCCTGGTTCAGTCCTGGTTCAGTACTGGTTGAGTCCTGGTTCAGTCCTGGTTCAGTCCTGGTTCAGTCCTGGTCGAGTCCTGGTTCAGTCCTGGTTCAGTCCTGGTTCAGTCCTGGTTCAGTCCTGGTCGAGTCCTGGTTCAGTCCTGGTTCAGTCCTGGTTCAGTCTTGGTTCAGTCCTGGTTCAGTCTTGGTTCAGTCCTGGTTCAGTCCTGGTTGAGTCCTGGTTCAGTCCTGGTTGAGTCCTGGTTGAGTCCTGGTTGAGTCCTGGTTCAGTCTTGGTTCAGTCCTGGTCAGTCCTGGTTCAGTCCTGGTTCAGTCCTGGTTCAGTCCTGGTCGAGTCCTGGTTCAGTCCTGGTTCAGTCCTGGTTCAGTCCTGGTTCAGTCCTGGTTCAGTCCTGGTTCAGTCTTGGTTCAGTCCTGGTTCAGTCCTGGTTCAGTCCTGGTTGAGTCCTGGTTCAGTCTTGGTTCCGTCCTGGTTCAGTCTTGGTTCCGTCCTGGTTCAGTCTTGGTTCTGTCCTGGTTCAGTCCTGGTTCAGTCCTGGTTCAGTCTTGGTTCTGTCCTGGTTCAGTCTTGGTTCAGTCCTGGTTCAGTCCTGGTTCAGTCCTGGCTCAGTCTTGGTTCAGTCCTGGTTCAGTCCTGGTTCAGTCTTGGTTCAGTCCTGGTTCAGTCCTGGTTCAGTCCTGGCTCAGTCTTGGTTCAGTCCTGGTTCAGTCCTGGTTCAGTCTTGGTTCAGTCCTGGTTCAGTCCTGGTTCAGTCCTGGTTCAGTCTTGGTTCAGTCCTGGTTCAGTCCTGGTTCAGTCCTGGTTCAGTCCTGGTTCAGTCCTGGACCATCTGCAGCCTGTCTGTCAAGTTCAAAGTAAAAATGTATTTTTCCATTTTGTAGACGTACAAAGTTACTTCAGTCCGGTCCTTGACGGCCGGCTCTGTCCCTGGTCCATGTGCCATTTGATTTTTTGTTTTGAAATGGGAAATCCAAAATTGGAAAACGAGGGTAAAGTGCTGAGTTTTTATCTTACACTTTGAGAAAACAAACAGTATGGGCTAAAGGCAATTCATGCTTCAAAATGAGAATCAAATGGCCAGCAGGTACACAGGCCGTCCCCGTCATCCATTTCCTTGTTATTGCTTTTTTGCTGCAGCCAAAAGCAGACAGATGTCCATAAATCATCTCCATTGTTGGAAATGTCTTGTCCTAGAAACATTGTTTTGGAGTCATATGGAATGTCAGTGTTGCAGACAGTGCCTCATTAATCTCAGTCCAGTGTTTATGAATAATAGGACAGTCCCAGAACATATGACAGAGATGAGACAACCACAGTTTCTCCAACATTCTGTGATTAATGTGCACTTTGATTTGACATTTTTTAAAATGTAAACACAGAATAAAGAACATGGAACATGACACAAAGAAAGAGCAAAAAACAAAAACAAAACATAAGGTATACATTTTCAAATTAAATATAATTTCAGTCCAGTCCTTGATTGTCGGCTTAGTTTGTGTCATCCAGTTTGTTTATGAAGGCCTTCTGCCCCATCGCCAGACGTACGCTCCAAAGACATCAGTTTATTGTGTCCATGGCAGGAGTTTTGAGGACCAGGTGCAGAAGATTTTGTGCTTTTCCAATGAGATGTGCTGATAATATGTTCCCATTCTTCATCAGTGACTTTTTAGTGTGAATGATTGTAATAAAGCTGTGTGAGCTGCGTCAGGACCCAGCGCAGCACAGCCTGATGCTCAGGTGTGTCACTTGTCGCTGCTCTGGCTCCAGATGTTCAGACTGGATCACACTGTGCTGAAGATTCTCCTGCTGCTGTCAGCACATTCACACGTTTGAGCTCATGTGTTCTGAGAATCTGATTATGTAAGCAGAGAAGGCAGACTGAACTCCTGCTATTTCTGTCTTTTACAAGCTGCATGTGTTATGCAGTTTAGAGTGTCTCTGAATAAAATGAGAATATGTTTATTGTTATAACTTTTTAAATGAGTTGTGTAAAGGTGAGAGGTCAGTATTTGAGCTTATTCAGGTCACATGATCATAAGAACAAAAAAGAATATTGAGATTAATTAATTTAGTTAGTTCAGTTTATCTTCCAAGAATAGTAACCCTGTATGTCTATATTTGGAAAATTCATTCTGTCGTCTTTTAATATGTCAGGTACGAGCTCATAGCTTTTTTTGTTGTGTGTCTTGCTTTTATTCACTCACTCTCACGTTCATTCACTACGGGCAATTTAGAGTTACCAATTAACCTGCACACAGTCATGTGTTTGGACGGTGGGAGGAGCCAGAGAACCCACGGTAACACGGAGAAGACATGCAGACTCCACCCAGAGAGATTGTGTGATATTGGTCTGGTCCGGGAATCGAACCCACGATCTCCTTGTTGAGAAGCAAGAGCTCTAACCGCTTTGCCATTGTGCTTTTATCTAATTTCATTTAATGCCTATTTATGTCGCAAAAAACGCAATGTGTTTTTAAACTGACAATGGCAAATAAACTGAACTGAACATTAACTTAATCAATCTGACAATGTGAATAATCACAAAATCAAGATGTTTCAACTAATAATAATATTGAAACAGGATATTGTGACGTACAAATGAATGGAATAGTTAATATTAACCACTGACTCAAAAGGGGCAACATTATTTTAGTCATTACTGGCTCCAAAACACACTTTGAACTCTTTGGTCTATTTTATAACATAAAATGTAATGTGACCTGGATGTGAGACACTGGTGTTATTTGTTCTCCATCTGTCTTTTGTTTTCTTTCAGTTTTTAAATATATAAAACAGAACAGAAAAACACAAAGGTCAGACAATTACCAGAAAAAATTACACATCACACGACCCCCTTGGTCCAAAGTCTGTCAAATTCATCCATTTTCAAATGAAGTCACAACGTGAATCTTTTCTATTTATATGTCAGCTATAATGTTGTCCAGTCCTTAAGTGTTGGTGCAGTCTATGGCGTCCATCTCTTTGTGATGGCCTTCCTCCTCAAAAGTATGCTCCAAAGGTGTCCATTTATTTTGTCCATGACAGGAGTTTTGAGGCCCAAAAACATTGTTGAAATCGGGTGGAATGCAGATGTCAAAATCAGACCGGAGTGCTTTGTCAAAACCATCCTCCATTCATTAGTGCACAAAGTCGACCATCAAAATACACACTTACAATAGCAATAGGCATGGATCCAAGTTTAATTATTCAGTGTCATAAGCGCTTATCTTAATTTCCCGTAGCTTCAAAAGTTTTATTTTGTCCTCCAAATATTTTTTCTTTTTTTTTTGCCTTTGTTTCTTTTTCCCAGAGTTACAATAATGTTGCCCCTCCAAACTGCTTTTGCTCCATCTCCGAGGATTGGTGGAAATGTTTCACCATTGTCTTTTTCCTTTACATAAGTCTCAAAGTATATGAATATGAACAACATATGAATTAACTTTATATTTTGTATACATTTGTACAATGTATTCAAGTACTTTGTGAGTTTGAGTCAGCTCATGTAGGCTGTATGTGGAGGGTCATGTCACTGCCACAGTTCCCTTAGAGTGGTTTGCAATCAGGTCTGAAGTGAAGGTGACATCACTTCCCGGTGGAGCATTTGCATTTAGCGAAGTAAACACGATTGATTGAGTGAGTGATTGATTGATTAGCTTTATTTTGAGCATTCTTAACAGTATATGACACATGGTTTACAATATATTACATATAGTCCACATGCACCTACAAACGAATAAGTGCTTACAAAAGTTCATACACAATGCACCTACATTTGAAAGTCCACCATGTGTCCATGTGATAAGTTAACCATGTTTGCTCAAAATGGGATGTAGTTATATTTACTTTAACCAATGCAAAACTGTCAGTATTCATGCTCAGTCTACTACAGTCTACAACAGCAGTCTCCTCTTATGGACACAAAAAAGAAAACAAAAGAACGCCAAGTAGACAAACACAATAAGCAATAAAATTCACTCTCACCTCCTAAGTCCCAGTACTCAAACTTCATTGAGTCTTGACTCTTTTCACCACCATAAACAAACTCCCCAATCCCCTGGGAAACAGAAAAAGTGCAAGTTCTTCTTTTTTACAAACCAAAATGAACAACATAAATGTATGGTTTATAAGTTACTTTTCTGTCCGCATAGGGATATTTGTTCTCTGCTTTTGATCCATCCTTAAATGCTGTTGGGACAACCTGTCAGGAGCAGTGGGCACCACAGAGTAGTGCCGGGGTCCCATCTCCTGATTTTGTACTAGGCTCGGTCAGGACTCCCATGTTGCATGTTTTGAGTCCTCTACCTCTCTGGAACTCCCTGATCGCACAAAGTTCCATCAGTTGACGTTCCCTTGGATGCTGACTGTATCTACGGAAGTGTGGTTTGCCCAGCCTGTCCCCCATGTGTGCTGCAACAGGACAAGTGGGAAAAGATGAAAGCATGCATACATGTCCTGGTTCCAAGGACAGACTAAGATGTCTGAAGCTTACAATTTGATAGAATAGACTTGACCACTAATATGTGCCTGTCCCTAAACTGTTGCATAAAAAATGCATCAAAAATATTTGCCTCTAAGCTTTATCAAGTGCATCTTTGAATCCAAATGTTGCACAGCCGCTTTAGACTTATGAGTGAGCACAGTGCCTGTCCCAATCCCTGGGCTGATAATACCTGCGTATTTTGGGATCCTCACAGAGGGACAGTGGATTTGAGTCTTTTGTTTCAGGTCCATGTGCCCCTCTGTGATGGAAAGAGCCTGGAGCTCAGAGCTGCACCTGTCTGACCACTCCTGGTGCAGTTATACCCACCTGTCTGACCACTCCTGGTGCAGTTATACTCACCTGTCTGACCACTCCTGGTGCAGTTATACTCACCTGTCTGACCACTCCTGGTGCAGTTATACCCACCTGTCTGACCACTCCTGGTGCAGTTATACTCACCTGTCTGACCACTCCTGGTGCAGTTATACCCACCTGTCTGACCACTCCTGGTGCAGTTATACTCACCTGTCTGACCACTCCTGGTGCAGTTATACTCACCTGTCTGACCACTCCTGGTGCAGTTATACTCACCTGTCTGACCACTCCTGGTGCAGTTATACCCACCTGTCTGACCACTCCTGGTGCAGTTATACCCACCTGTCTGACCACTCCTGGTGCAGTTATACTCACCTGTCTGACCACTCCTGGTGCAGTTATACCCACCTGTCTGACCACTCCTGGTGCAGTTATACTCACCTGTCTGACCGCTCCTGGTGCAGTTATACCCACCTGTCTGACCGCTCCTGGTGCAGTTATACTCACCTGTCTGACCGCTCCTGGTGCAGTTATACCCACCTGTCTGACCTCTCCTGGTGCAGTTATACCCACCTGTCTGACCTCTCCTGGTGCAGTTACACTCACCTGTCTGACCACTCCTGGTGCAGTTACACCCACCTGTCTGACCACTCCTGGTGCAGTTACACCCACCTGTCTGACCACTCCTGGTGCAGTTACACCCACCTGTCTGACCACTCCTGGTGCAGTTACACCCACCTGTCTGACCACTCCTGGTGCAGTTATACTCACCTGTCTGACCACTCCTGGTGCAGTTATACCCACCTGTCTGACCACTCCTGGTGCAGTTATACTCACCTGTCTGACCACTCCTGGTGCAGTTATACCCACCTGTCTGACCACTCCTGGTGCAGTTACACCCACCTGTCTGACCACTCCTGGTGCAGTTACACCCACCTGTCTGACCACTCCTGGTGCAGTTACACCCACCTGTCTGACCACTCCTGGTGCAGTTACACCCACCTGTCTGACCACTCCTGGTGCAGTTACACCCACCTGTCTGACCACTCCTGGTGCAGTTACACCCACCTGTCTGACCACTCCTGGTGCAGTTATACCCACCTGTCTGACCACTCCTGGTGCAGTTATACACACCTGTCTGACCACTCCTGGTGCAGTTATACCCACCTGTCTGACCACTCCTGGTGCAGTTATACCCACCTGTCTGACCAGATCTGCTGCAGTTACACCCACCTGTCTGACCACTCCTGGTGCAGTTATACCCACCTGTCTGACCACTCCTGGTGCAGTTATACCCACCTGTCTGACCACTCCTGGTGCAGTTATACTCACCTGTCTGACCACTCCTGGTGCAGTTACACCCACATATCTGACCACTCCTGGTGCAGTTACACCCACCTGTCTGACCACTCCTGGTGCAGTTACACCCACCTGTCTGACCACTCCTGGTGCAGTTACACCCACCTGTCTGACCACTCCTGGTGCAGTTACACCCACCTGTCTGACCACTCCTGGTGCAGTTACACCCACCTGTCTGACCACTCCTGGTGCAGTTATACTCACCTGTCTGACCACTCCTGGTGCAGTTATACTCACCTGTCTGACCACTCCTGGTGCAGTTATACCCACCTGTCTGACCTCTGGTGCAGTTACACCCACCTGTCTGACCACTCCTGGTGCAGTTATACTCACCTGTCTGACCACTCCTGGTGCAGTTATACTCACCTGTCTGACCACTCCTGGTGCAGTTATACTCACCTGTCTGACCACTCCTGGTGCAGTTATACCCACCTGTCTGACCACTCCTGGTGCAGTTACACCCACCTGTCTGACCACTCCTGGTGCAGTTATACTCACCTGTCTGACCACTCCTGGTGCAGTTATACCCAACTGTCTGACCACTCCTGGTGCAGTTACACCCACCTGTCTGACCACTCCTGGTGCAGTTACACCCACCTGTCTGACCACTCCTGGTGCAGTTACACCCACCTGTCTGACCACTCCTGGTGCAGTTACACCCACCTGTCTGACCACTCCTGGTGCAGTTACACCCACCTGTCTGACCACTCCTGGTGCAGTTATACTCACCTGTCTGACCACTCCTGGTGCAGTTACACCCACCTGTCTGACCACTCCTGGTGCAGTTACACCCACCTGTCTGACCACTCCTGGTGCAGTTATACTCACCTGTCTGACCACTCCTGGTGCAGTTATACCCACCTGTCTGACCACTCCTGGTGCAGTTATACCCACCTGTCTGACCACTCCTGGTGCAGTTATACCCACCTGTCTGACCACTCCTGGTGCAGTTACACCCACCTGTCTGACCACTCCTGGTGCAGTTACACCCACCTGTCTGACCACTCCTGGTGCAGTTACACCCACCTGTCTGACCACTCCTGGTGCAGTTATACTCACCTATCTGACCACTCCTGATCGCTGGAAGCATCTCCCAGTTATTAGTGTACTGAAGCCACAAGAGATTCCATAATATGCAAATCTGTTGCTTTTCTCTTTGTTTTGTTTCTTACCAGAATTTTATAGAAAGTCAAGGGTAGTCTAAATGAGATTTGTCATTTAAATTTCCTGGCCCCAGAGGGAGGGGAAACCAGAGTGCCCAAAGAAAACCTATGTAGGCATGGGGAGAACATGAAAAAAATCCTTAAATATTATTATTGTGTAATAGTCATCAATTATAGCTATCTGTAGCATTAGTAATAGCCAATTTGCATATAAATTCTTAAAATGTATGTATTTTTAAACAATCCAATACAGGGCATTTTGCTTCCAGAACCAGACGTACCTGAGCTCAATTTGTAGATTGGTTTAAGCAGAATTAAGAATATAACACACCAGGAGGAGCACCTCTCGTCCCTGTGCAATTCTCTGCTGGCTCCAGTCTTTTCCAGCAGACGTTTCCAGCCTCATCCCCTGACACAGACACCAGGCCTTCACATCTGCGGCTCCCAGTCTCTGGGTAGAAGTCTTCTCTGCGATGTTGGCGTGGCCCTAGGGCCTCCAGCTGCAGCTCTGTTCTGGGGCCCACTCAAGGCCAGGAGTGGATGTTTGGACTGGACTGCTGGCTAAATAAAACAGATGAAGAAGCAGAGGGTTGTGTTTCTCTTGATATGGCTGTCTGAGGGCTGCAGAGGAGTGTGGGTTGACGATGGTGGGTTTTGGTGTAGTTTTAGGCTGGATCAGAGAACCTGTCGTTATAGGGAGGGTAGGCCCATAGGACATCTTTACCACGTTTAACATCCTCAAATATGCCTCTAGGTAATGTAATGGCTGATGTTAGATGCTTTAATATAAATACTGTATAATATTTTCAATCTTGATGCAAAAGCCAAGGATCGATAAACATGAAACACGCTAACACAGAAACAAGGCTAACGGTAACTGTGTAACTGGTTTATCTTCTTTTACAGTAAAATGTGAATTTTTTCCATTCCTCTGGTTAGAGTCACTGCACAGTTGGAAAACACAAGAGGTAATGTATTCTTTATTCACAATGGATAATTCAGAGCCTCTTAATATATTCATTATTCAAATCAAATTCAAATGGGAGGAGGAACTTGGTCCTGAAATTGCAGATGAAGTGTGCCAGGTCGCTCTCGATGGTTATAACTATCTTTGTATTTGTTAACAACACAAACATTCGTCTTGAAGTTTGAATTAATAGTTGTGCTTGCTCAAAATGTACACTATTGTTTAAATCTTCCCACAGTTCTTTAAGGCAGTGGTTCTCAAACTTTTCTGCCTGAGGCACCTTTCCTAAGCCAACGCACCCCTATGTTTTATGTTACATTTTATTTGAAATAAACCTCCCCTTTCAAGGTTTACCGTAATAAAATACATATTATAAAGCAGTTATTTGGAGTTCTGGTTTTAAAGCATTTCATTTTGGCCCGCCCTGCTGCAGGATAATTAAGTTCTTTTTAACTGCCCCCTGAAATGCACCGTCACAGACTTTGTCCTTTTTAAATCAAGGCTTAAAACATATTTATTCGGACTGCCTTTTAACACTTAACAGTATTGCAGTGACATTTTATTCTGTACACAGTCCACAGTTTTATTGATTACACTGTTTAATGGATTGTATTATGGTTTTATGTTTATAAATGTGTGTTGGAAAGCACTTAGTCACCTTGAGTGTTGTGAAGCACATAAATACATAAATAAAGGATGATTGAGTTTAAATTAATTTAAATCTTGTATAAGTTGTAAATCACATGGACAGAATTTAATTGAGAAAACTACTATTTTTTCTGTGTTTTTTAAATTTGGCTATGATTTGGAATGCAATGGCAATACCAAACACTACTGAAGCCTAAAACCATTACCTGTATTCCTATATACTGATAAAACTGCAAAGCAGAGTGTGATCAGCTCCTGTGACTCAGTCTGTCCTGCTCTCTCAGTCTTTCAGGGGCCTACAATCAGTTGTGAGAAGCAGGCTGTGCCTTTTTCTGTTCATATTTCAAAGCAAATATCACAGGCGCGTGTTTAAAATCGCGTGCGTTGCCGCTGATCTATCGATTATCCGTGCAGCGCACGCGTGTGTTCATTAAGGATTAAAACTACAGCGGGACGTTTCTCTGTGATTCTTGGGCCGTTATACATGAAATACAAAGTGTTAAAAACATTCCAATCTCCTCTGATGTGAGCTCTTGCTCCCTTTGACCTCGCGCTCTCGCCAGCGCTCTGGAGAGAGAGAGAAAGAGAGCGCCCCACAGCTCTCCGCCACGTGGGTAACGCTACGCCTTTTTTAAACAAATTGTTGTATGAATTATGATTGTTTTCTGTCAAAAACAACATAAATAGCGTTCTACCCAAACGATTTGCTAGTTTATTTCCTGAATCAATAGTTGCCTATATTAATTTGTCTTAATTCAAAAAATCCATCGAACGCACCCATGCGCACCCCAGGGTGCCGCGGCACCCCCTTTGAAAAAGCCTGCTTTAAGGTGTTCAACATTTGTATCAAACCAACTCACATACTTCCCAAACTTAAACCAAACCATTGCGTTACTGGCCCAACCTAAACCTGTGCACAGCTGTACGATGAGTTTTCTTGGTAGGATAAGTGTGCAGCCAGATAGACTAAACACTAAACACTAGGCTGGATGGTTTGTTCTCACAAAATGGACGGATAATGCTATGCCAAAATACAAACTTTTGTGACTTTTTGTGAAGGATTTGATGCAATGCCTGACAGTTGAACACATTTGCTAATCCATGCAGATTATACAATTATGAAGTTGAGTGCGAACTGCATGGGCTGCAGACCCCTCATGGTGTGGAGGTCTGGGGCTGAGTGCTCAGTGGCCCCTCAGGCACACTCAAACCCAGCCTAATCTAATGGACCACCAGACACAGGAAGAACATGCAACCTCTTCACACTAAAGGCCAATTCATACTTCATAAGAAGTACGAACTTTGTTCGTGCGCCTCGGGCTGTAAGAACAAAATTACGTCATTTTGTTCTTACAGCCTCTGTTCGGCTGTTCTCGCAGCCTGTTCTTGGCACATCAGCTGAGCAGAACTTTGTTCGGCAGAGCTGTGCGTCAACTAGGCTCTGATTGGCCAGTTTTTCAAAAGGGGCGGAGTACATTTCCTTGGGTGCATGTTGGAGAAATAGTGTTATCCTAAAGACAAGGTGGTCAAACCGACAGGCTGACATCCGGAAGTACGAAAAGTGCCTCTCCTCATCTATCTCCTGCATTTGTTGAACGAGCAGACTGTATTCGCCCTGTACGACCCGCGTTGTATTTAGCGGCCGAACATGCCGTCTTCACTCATTTCGTTCTGTCTCCTCGGCCAGCGCATGTAAAAAAAAAAAAGTCGTCATCCTCTTCATCTTCAAACATCATCCTCTCTTCTTCCTCCTCCTCTCTCATCCACTCAAAAACTACATCTGCCATTGCTAAAACGATATCAACTGAGCTGTCAGCGATGGTAATCTCCATAGAAACCGTGTGGAAACAGTTGTTGGGGATCACGCGCTTGAGCTGAAGTATGAATGCCAGAGTCGAAACGAACTTTGTTCTTGTTCTTATAGCCTGTGGCGCACGAACAAAGTTCGTACTTCTTATGAAGTATGAATTGGCCTTAAGCACTCCATCGAGCTGCTCCAGCAGCAGGAGAAAAAGTATCAATACCAAAAATAAGGATTCAAAATGGGCATTAGAGTGTACTTTATTAATCCCTGTTGAGGGATATTCATTCTTTGTATTTGATCCTTTCTTCTGTGTCGCTCATAAATCATTATTTTTTTCTTATCTAGATAGACAAACCTCATAATTTGGAACCACAGTCACCAAAATGATTCAACCGAAAATGTTTTTTGTATGTATGTTTGAATTTATTTTTCTTTTACTAAACTGCAAGTTTAGTAAAATTACCCACTATCTTTCAATATCTTTCAATTTTGAAAGAAAGTGGGTATGGGCATGATCACTAAACCTACTTCCTCTATTTAGCAGCAACTGAGCCAATCAGAGCCATGAGAGGAGAACGTCACATCCTGTGTGCCGCGATTACAATAACGCACAATAACAAAGACAATACCAAGCAATAACAAGCAAGATGGCGTCCACGACAGAGAAAATGTTGGGGGCTTCTCTCTTTAAAAGACCAAGATGTGTCGTTAAAACCACAGCCAGAGGAAGCTTCACAGCTACAGCCATTTTGGACTGACACAGCTCTCTGCTGCCGCGCATAAACCGTACTTTCGTGGTGCTGTCGTCACGGCTGCTGTTTGTCTGATTGACGCATGTTTGTCCCGCCTCCCTGAAGTCAGATGATGTGGTGGCATCTCCAGACTAATGACAGTATTGAATAATACATGAGATTAGAATGGAGGCCAGGAAACACAGGGTAACATGGGTAAAATACACAGCAGTGCACAACATCAACCTGCAATGGAACTACATTAACCTTCATGGCTAAACCTGGGATATTTTATTTGATTTATATGCACTGTTCCATTTTAAAGAAAGAAAGAAAGAAAGAAAGAAAGAAAGAAAGAAAGAAAGAAAGAAAGAAAGAAAGAAAGAAAGAAAGAAAGAAAGAAAGAAAGAAAGAAAGAAAGAAAGAAAGAATTTCCAGGTTTATTTACAAAAGCGCTAGACAACAAGACAAATATGCACAGTGGGTTTTTTCTGGAGAAGGTCCATTGTCTGGAGAAGGGTTCTGACCAAGGTCTGGAGATGGACCAGTGTCTGGAGAAGTCAAATATTGTCAGTAAATGATATTGTGAACAATCACAAAACCTGTTCTGTCTTTGATTTCCATTAGCTTCATGCATTGTACTTGGTTTATGCATCTAAAAACACGGTGTTTAGTATTTTTGTCATTCCGTAAACGTCTGTGCATTCTGAAGGACCGATGTGTTTACTGATGAAAGGACTTTGTTTTGAGAAATTAACTCGTTATGTGATTTTGCGAATGACAGATTAAGAATTTTCTTTTGAGGAATGCATTTAAAGCTTTGGGGGAAAACAATAATAACATACAGCACTGCACAGATTACATGTGAGTAACATGTCATGCACATGTATGTGTTAGCAGTGTCCATTGTCCAGTCTGATAGAAGGAGGAAGGAGAGACCTGCAGAAACCTCACACTCATTCCCAGAGTAGCTTCTCCTGTTGAGCAGTCGAAGCAGCAAAAGAGAGTCTTGTCACTTCAGATTACGGGCCAGTGCTGTGTTTTTACACTCTCTCCACACCACATCATTTATTTAACACTCAATTGATTTCACATCACGGGCTAATCGCTTGATGGATCTGTTTGTCTCCAGGCGCTGCACTTAAACACCGGCCCACACGTGAAACAAAGGAGAAAGCGTTGATTTCTTACGGCGTGTAGTAGGCCATATTTTGAGCAAATTGTTGCACTTAAGGCAAGATGCTGCAGGTGAAAAGTAAGTCATCTTAAATGTATATATATTTTTCAGAGAATTTAAAACTGTACTTACTTATTGTAAGAAGAAATGTAATGTTCTCCCACGTGTAATTAATAATAATAATAATAATAATAATTACACATAATTGGGAAACATAAATCTGAAAAATTGGATAGAGCCAGGTTTAAATTTCACATTAAATTTAAAGTCTGCAATGCCACCTGCGATGCAAGTTTTGCATAACAGTGTTACTGAATCAATGTGCTGAAAATACATATACAGAATATTCCTTTAGACTAACAGTATTCCAGTACAGTAACTCTTTTGTCTACTTTTTGCCGTCTTGTTTACGCCTGAGTCTGCGTGCTCTCTTATCCTAGTATTGTCCTGTGCCCTGCACCACGCCCAGGGTCTCTTCTGTGCACTTCAGTCGATGATGAGATGGGCCATTCCCTCTCCAAGGTCTTCTGCCTTCTTGCACTGGCCAAAACAATATAATAAAAACGTATCAAACGAGCCGTGGAACAACCCACTGTATTGCAGGGTCACACAGGAGAATAGATCTATAACATTATAGTGTCAGAACATGCAGTATATATATTTGTAAAGGATTTTTTGGCCTGTAAGCTTTACTCTACAGGAAAGTACAATGTGAAATGGTAATGGGACGGGGGAATGACATGCAGTAAATGGTTGGACTCAGCACCCTGCGGCCTGCCCCACAGTCACACGTGCTATCCACTCGACCTCGAGCGTCACCAGAATCAACGCTATGTTTAGTATTTATGTCCAAAAACTCTGTAGCATTTAAGTGGTCCACAGCTCCTTGTACAGTCTCTATGGATACAACAAAAATAGCTCATCATCAAAAGTCCTTCACTTCTTTCCTTTGAACTGCAACAGCCACACTTCTTAGTTGGATAAAAGAGTTCAATATAACATAAAAAGTTCAAAAATGACTCAGTGTGCCAGCCAGGTATCTACAACCGTGTCATAGTCATAGATTGCTTAAATAGATCACTGCGGTTAACGTGTGGACCAACTAATACGATGATTTTGTTTAGCACTGTCCTCTCAGGTAAATGAATTGTTGTGTCATTTTCCATATCCAAATCCTAAATGCAATGAGACATAAATCACTTTTCTCTGGACTAACTGCCATGGTCCATATGGATGACTGACACTCTAATCCTTGTGCATCAGAACGTGGACACGGCTGTATTATTTCCACATTGAGCTGTCACCGGCCCCACACACCCACCGGCCCCACTGTAATTCCCCTGTCACTTCTACAATCAGATCTGGGTATTAGACGTCACTCAGCCCACCATCATTTATCACAGCCTCGTTCACCATCCTACTCCCGGCAAAGACACACACTTCTCCGAGTCATTGGCTGCTCCATGTGCCGGGTGTGAGGGAGGATAAAGAGACTGTTTGTCTTCACGAGGAGAGGAGAGAGGGGGTGAGAGAGGGAGTGAGAGAGCACATAAAATAGGAGTGAAAGAGAGAAAGGAAAACTAATACTAATAATCAAACCCACACGCTGCATTAAAGGCTCGGCCTTCATTACGCTCAGGTCGGCATTTGATACAAATGTCCTGTTGGGCCCGACACCATGACAGAGATTATGTGGTAGTCAAACAGGTTCCTCTTAAGGAGATTGCTACTCCCACAATTAACTATATGACAAACCGGAACAACATTTTTTGATTACACATGGATCTAGGCTAGTTTGACCAGGTTTGAAACCTTCGGTAAGAAAATCCAAAGTGAAAATATGAAAAGCATAAGGGGTATGATTTTCAAGGGTCCGCCCAACAGGCCAGCTTTCTGAAAGGTCTAGGACGTGGCTAGAATAGGGTTTTTTACTTGAACATGGGCTTTGTGTAAGTTTCATCATTCTATTCATTCATTCTATGAAAAAAGTTTGGACACTACTTTCATTGGCGTAATGTGTTTTAATTTAAGAGGGTGCCATGGAGCCATTTTTTCCTCCTTTTTTGTTTAGCTTTTTGATTGTTTCTTCTTTTGGAGAACTTGACTTTTAGACCTTAGTTGGGTTGGTTTAAAACATCTGTTTAGTCTGGAACAGTAAAGTAATCTGAACCCCAACTGCATTTCAATGGCATTTTGTTGCCATGGTAACATAATTGCAGCTACATCCTCACTGTTTTGTTTTTAATTTGTTCAGTGTGATGTGGAAATTTGTGTTCCAAATTTCTGTTGTCAATAAAATTTTCTGTTGACCATTATGTATTTCATTTTCTCATTGGCTTATTTGTTCAGAAGGACAAGAAAAATGTCAGGGTTTAATTTGTCTCAATTTTTTACAAAATTTAGTGTTGCACAAAATATTCCACAATAGTAGATCTGTTTTAATGATAATTAAATGCTTAACCAACCTTGTTATACAAAATTGCCAATCTAGTAGTGAACCAGAATTAGTTCAGTTCAGTTTATTTGTTTTATTCAGACATTCCACCAAGGCTAAAAAAAATAAATATAATGTAAACCAAGTCTAAAGAAAAGGCTGAAGCCTGAGCTTATATTGCCTACCCCTTGTACATTTTCACTTAACATAAACATTTGGGTTTTAAAAACTGTCTATGTACGATTAAATTAGGATTAGATACAAACCAGGTCTAAACCAGGACCAAACCTGGCCAAAGTTTTAATACTTTGAATAATTTTGTCACTATGCCCATATTTTATAATTCATCAAAAATCTAAATAAATGTCTCTATCAAACAACTTTTTGAAAATCAACTTTGTTGAGGTTCAAGGGATCACATTAGGGTGGTTTGTGGGGCCTGATTAAGGAGGCCATTGAAATGAGAGAGTGAGGCACTGCAGCTTCAGCCTTCCTCCTGTAGCAAAGGTGAAGCGTACTGGATGTATCCCCTCCACACACTGGCTCCAGAGGGGTTTGATAATCAAATCAAATCAAATCAATTTATTTTTATAATGCCCAAAATCACAACAACAGTTGCCTCGATGGGCCAGGATAATGAATTCAATCTCAACATCTTCCTGTGAAAGACTTCATCCATATGATAACCATATGGATATCAAACATATGATTACTGTGCCAGATAAATAATTATATTTTTTTCTGTATTCTGACAATCCAATTTGCCGTCATTAACTGGTCGCTCCCATTTAAGCCTCAGTCACAGCCTCAAGGCTGGTTTATAATCTAGGTCGAGCTCCACTGAGTCACATGCTCACATCATCATGCAGATGAGAACCATTCGAGCATTTGTGGAGCTTATCCGGATCCAGGTGCATTGTGGGAATCCAAATGATTTATGTTTTATTTATTTAGGATAAAGACTTGTGTGCTGATATTTCTGTGCCAAATTTCAAGATGTTTAATCAGTTGTCCATATAATCTGTGTGGATCAACCAATCACAGCCCTTGTGGTCCATGACACCTCGTGAAATGACTTTTGGGCGTAGGAGCAGGTCCATGGCATGTACACGGCACAGCAAACTCCACAAGCTTTCTAATTGGCTGCCAGGTGCGTCCAAAATGACATCTCAGTAATTTTATAAAGATCAATATCAATCTGGTCACTGTTTCCATCCTGGAGGGCTCAGATGGGTGTGATTGACAGGTAGATTAGCCTCTCAGGGACACACATGGTCCGTCTGTATCAAAACAAATATGGATGCTTACAAGGAAAAAAGAAAAGAAACAAATATCACAGGAGACTGAAAAACATGGCAGATTTCTGAGGAATCAATGAGTGAAGCACAAAACACAAAAGTTAGATTTTGTTCTAAATGATATATGACCAATGAGCTCCTTTGTTTCACATGTGTCACTGAAATAAACTAATCGGATTACATGGTACTCTTTGAGTTTGACTCGAGGTGTGGTGCATGGTGTGTGACCAGACTCACTCCTCGTAAAGATCTTAAGAATTGTGTATTCTGGATCCCAGGCAACCACCTCTGCTCCTTGCTCCTCCTTGGTCCTTATTGTTGACCTTACGATGTAGCACCAAAGGTCAAGGATTAGAAAGAGGAAAGCGAGGGAAAGATAGATTTTAGGCTGATTTGGATTGAGACAGAGAAAGGAGAGGATGAGAAAGAGAGTATGGTTGAAGAGGAGAGAATGGGGATGGTAAGGTGGAGAAAACAGACCTAGGAGGAGAGAAAGGCCAATCAGACAGATGTGTGTAATCTCCTGTGAGCTGGAGGGATTCTGGTGGTTTGATTGTGGAAGCTCTGAGCAGTAATGAGCTTTGTGTTGTTTATCTAATTGTATAGTTTTCGATTGTCCGAGGTCTCATGTTGTGTTTGGGTAAAAGAATTAAAGGTAAATGTTCAGAGGTTCTAACACAATTGTGGTACAAAACAACGTGAAACACATCCAACAAAATCAGGCGCAAATAAAAAACCATGAACTCTTGGGCTGGGAGATGTTGAGAATACCCCGAAGCACACTGGTCACTCGCTTTTCGTAGCTCAAAATGAAACAGTGCAAACATTTTGTACATATATATTTTTTATCTGAACCCACACCATTCTGTATGATGAAATAGCAGATTACAGACTACAAACACATTTTCACTATGCATCCAGTACCTTGTCAAGAAAATTAGATTTGTGTAGACTGGTTTTGAGATTGTAGAATGTGGTGCAAAGGTCAGTTTTCCCTATTGATTACGTGCTACTGTATTTCCCTATGAATGATCAAAAGGTAAATTCACAAATATTGAACCTGGTCATTTGTATTAGCAACCCGCTTAATGAAAACAAATATCTGCATCTACAGTTTATCCATTGTACCTTCGGCAAAAATGATTAACATGTTCTAAACCCTTAGTAAATGGATTCAGATTATGCATTGACCAGATATGTGATGCTCAGGTTGGAAACGTATGTCAAACAAGATTTGGTTTTCCACAAACTGTATTATAATTACATTATTGACACAATTTGAATCTTTTCATTCTCATCTTCACCTGCACCAGCCTGTAGGAGAGGCTTCACCTGAGGCTTCACCCGCACCAGCCTGTAGGAGAGGCTTCACCCGCACCAGCCTGTAGGAGAGGCTTCCCTGCACCAGCTTGTAGGAGAGGCTTCACCTGCACCAGCCTGTAGGAGAGGCTTCACCTGCACCAGCCTGTAGGAGAGGCTTCACCTGCACCAGCCTGTAGGAGAGGCTTCACCTGAGGCTTCACCCGCACCAGCCTGTAGGAGAGGCTTCACCTGCACCAGCCTGTAGGAGAGGCTTCCCTGCACCAGCTTGTAGGAGAGGCTTCACCCGCACCAGCCTGTAGGAGAGGCTTCCCTGCACCAGCCTGTAGGAGAGGCTTCACCCGCACCAGCCTGTAGGAGAGGCTTCCCTGCACCAGCCTGTAGGAGAGGCTTCACCTGGGCCACAAGAGGGTATGACGCTATCGACAGTGAGTGTTCGTTTGACGATGGTGCAGGTTGGTCGCGCCCCTGGTCGTGTGGTTAGTCGCGCTCTTGGTCGGGCGGTTGGTCGTGCTTTTGGTCGGGCGGTTGGTCGCTCTCTTGGTCGGGCAGTTGGTCGTGCTCTTGGTCAGGCAGTTGGTCGTGCTCTTGGTCGGGTGGTTGGTTGGGCTCTTGGTCGGGCGGTTGGTCGTGCTCTTGGTCGGGCGGTTGGTTGCGCTCAGTCTTGTTTGGACTTTGAGTCCTCGCAGGTGGTGGAGGGTGAATTGATGCATACTGGGTGCATACCTCCAGAGCAGCAGAGGGTGGGAGGAGTTGGCCATGATGGAATTGCATGCAACTGGAGACCGCTTCACCGACGCCAGGATTACTCTAGCTTTAGCCACACCTCACAGCGACACAAACTTGGAATTACTAAACATCTTTTTGTGAATTGTCTCATAAGTAAAAAGTATAATTTATCTACAGATTAGTTCAAGTTCAAGTTTATTTGTTATGGGCATAGGGTACAAGGTATTGTAAGAAATGAAAAGAGGCTTTGCAAGGACTTCCGTGAGGTGAGGTAGGAGAAAGGGCTATTCGTGGGGCGAATGGGGTCCTGCATGATGCAAAGAGCATTTTTTTGCAACGTTTTTGTAGATGTCCTGGATTTGGGGCAGAGGAGATCCAATAATCGTAATTCAATCGATAGATAGTGATAAGATAAGTGTGTTTCTTGTTTTTCCTTTTGTCACCCTTGACATCTCTTTCTCCCCTTTTCTTGTTGTGACCTGATGTTCCAGGGTCACTTTCCTCATCACGTGTGGTAAGACGGCTTTTGGAGCCTGTGCAGTGGGTGCACTTACCTGGCGCTCCGCGGTGCGGGCTGGTGGACTTTCTCGTTGCCTCTCCCTTTACCCACATGCATTTCCAGGCCTCTGTGTCGGCCGCTCATCCTCCTGCTCCAGGTAGATGTCGCATTCTCAACTGATCCATGTATACTCCAAAGCTAAATCCGTGCTTCTTTCAGTGCCGCTGTGTGGCTCCACGCTTGGGCCCACCTCTGTGGCGGCAGGTAACTGAGCTACGACTTCAGTCTATTTGTAATTATGTCCTAACTCTTACGAGGTTTGTGTTTATAGTTCTCTGCGTGGTAACAGCGTGCACAAAGTCAAAGTAAGGCGCCGTGCACACTCTTGCTGCGTTTACAGGTAACTTCTCGTGTCTCTCCTCCTGCTATTCATAAATTTGCAAACTCTTACGCATGTGTTTCTTGTAGTTTGCCGCTTGACTGTACGTTCTCTCTTGTCAAGTCTCGTACACGCTGTCGTGTTGCGTTTCCATTCGTAAAAAAGGGTTAATTCATGCCCTATTCAAAGACTAAAATAGCCCTTTTTCTGTATTTTGCTTGTAACTGGTGCCACGCATCCTGAGCTACTCCACTGGTTTTCAATATTTCTAGTTATATTTTGTTTTGTTCTTTCCAATTTTACTTAGATTTCATTGCTAGTTATCTTCTGTTTTGTCCATTCATTATTAGTTCAGTCTCCTGTGGGGCGGTGTGCCTCCTTAAGTGGGCGCTGTGTGGGGTGCATCCACTGCACCTTGCGTCAGACGTCCTGTACCCGGTCTGAGGGGCAGTAGCCGGGAAATTTTTAAATTGCAGTGTGTATGTGAGTGTGGGTGGGATCAATGGTTTTTAAATTATTGTAGTTATTGTTAATTAAATTAAACTATTTTTTTTTTCTGAAATGTTTATGAAATGTACATAATTTTCATTCACACATGCCTAAATATTGTTTCTCTTTCATGCCTCATCTTATTACAGTGACATCCATCTAAATATTACAGAAATTCAAAAAGGTCCTTTGTTTTTTTTCAAGTAGTTTCTATGACCCCTTTAATTTGTAATGATGTATTGTACCAATTACGCAGAAATATGTCACTAAAGTGAAAAAGTTTGTGTTTCTCTCCTCAAACTTAAGCTCAACCACAGAGACGGTTTAATCTTGTCTTTCACGTGCCACCTCTCCAGTTCCCAGCAGGGCGGACTTTGAGGGCTGGAATAATGAGAGCAGAAGATGCAGCGGATGCGTCTCGGTTTACTGAGAAGTGGTCCCCGGAGTGTGAGACGTGTCCAAGAGCAGGCAGAGGGCAAACTCCAGTCCCTGCAAAGAGCTGAACAAGCATCAGCTCCTCCACACATCCAGCAGCCTGCAGCAAGAGACAGCTTTAATGATGAGGAACTGTGTCCAACGTTTGTTCACAGAGGGTTTCACAAACACTGAAATCAAAGTGACAAAAGACTGGTGGTCCATACAGTGAATCATTCACTGCACATAGGACTCAGAGAGAGCTAAACCAAACTCAATTTGTATTTACCCCCAAAACCTGTCAGACCACTCTTGTCCCAGTGCACAGCAAATCAAAGAACCAATGTGCGAGCGAAGGCTGTCATTTGTAATAAAAACGCATATCATACATATAACCACACATTTGATCTGCTTTTCGTGCCAGTAATGTTTAAACCATCAGGTCAAGATTACATTTTTTCTCATCAGAGAATAAAACTTTCTTCCACCTTTCAGTGTCCCATGTTTGTGTCTCTTGTAAAGTCCAAGCTGCAGATAACATGCCATACAAATTCTTAATAGAATTTTGGACATTTCATCAAGAAGCTCAAAATACATTTTTTTCTTAGGGGAGCAAAGTTAGTACATCACTTGATTATTAATATTATTGACCAAAGCAGACGCTCTCTCATGGAGGTGCATATTCTCTCTGTGTCGGGTGGGATTACTACACTTTTCCTCATCAGCCAAACACTAATCAACTGATCCTAAAACTAGATAAAGAACCTGGCTCAGGACCTGCAGTGGCTGCACTGTGGTCACAGTCACCCCCATTGTTAAGCAGCGTTAAGACTATTCCTGGGTCTTGGATTTTTTTTTTAACTTTCCTCAACTAATATGTTGAAAAAACTGACCACCATCCCATAGTTCTGTGACTGACAGCTCTAACTGTGCTGCTCGGCTCGAGTGTTCAGATTGGAGACCTCCTTATGTCCAACTGGTTTTAGTTGTAGAATCTGATCTGCTTTCTATACCAAAACACAAACTATAAAGATAATCAACTTTACCAATGGGTTTATAATAAGGAACATAAATAAATTATCACTGTACCAAATATATATCTTTTCTAAGTATCTGGGGACAAAGATAAGTAAGTTGTTTTGTTACTATTACAATCCTACATTCCCTGTGCCTGTTAAAAATAAGACTTTGATTAAAGGTCCCATATTTTTCTATATTTCCCATTTCATTGTGTACCATAAGAACATTTATGACAATAGTTTACGTTGTGCAATATTCATCACATAATAATTGTTAACAATCACCATCTGTTAAATCAGAGCACTACCTTGGCCTCCTCTAACCACTCTGTGACTCCGCCTCCGCTCGCTGCTCTATGACTCCGCCTCCGCTCACTGCTCTGTGACTCTGCGTCCGCTCGCTGCCCTATGACTCCACCTCCGCTCGCCGCTCTATGACTCCGCCTCCGCTCGCCACTCTGTGACTCCGCCCCCACTCGCCGAGGTTAAATACAAGCACTTGTGGCACCAGCAAGGAAAGATGGGAAAAAGAACTATATTCAAAGTGAAATGAACATGATGACGTCTGGTTCTGTGTTCTGTTCAGCTTCCTCTTACTTCCGTCAGACTTTTTTTTTAAATTCCACACATGTACAAAACAGTGGATGGATTTGAGGTATCATTTATACTAATAGAGGGTGAAAAGCATACAAATCAATTTTGCAGTAATATTGGACCTTTACAAGCTTTGGCTAAATTTACTATCTTTTCATGTGCATTCTATTTATTGTTAAAGCCACCACTTTTGCAGACAGCATTCAACTTATTCCAACACAATAATCAAGTGCAGTATCCTTTCACCTGGTTCCTCTGGGAGGCTTGAGGACAGAGCTGGGAGGAGAGAGACGGAGCTTATCAGATGACTGCGGAGTTTCAGCCAACTGACTCCTAATTAGCCCAGCGCAGGAACAATTAGATCCCAGCCAAGCACGACAGCACTGGGCGCACTGCCACATTGATTCACAGGGAGGTTTCACAGTCATTAGCACCTGATCTGTGCTTTTGACTCTCGTACTGGTGAGATTAATGCCTGTGTTTCATCTGGGAGATGTCTGAGGACAGGTAGAATGAGCTTTCAAATGTGGCGACTTGTTGTGTCTGTGCAGGCGTGTTCTGCTGCATCAGTTTCTCAGCGTTTGTTGGGAAATAGTTTGAAATGTAGTGACAAATGTTGTTGCAGCAAAGCTTTGGAATTGGTATTTTTGATGCAGAGTTTAAAGAAGAGATATGTATAAGTGGTGGACCGAAAAGGTTTACAAACTAGCTAACTAACAAGGACAATTCTTATTTTCTCTTTGAACTTTTAAATAACAATTTACAATCCTTTGCAGACAGTGGACTACTGACAAATGGGTAGCAGCAGATGCTCACCCACAAACTCAAATGGTTTATGGTTGAGGCAGTGTTCTGGTATGTGTGGAGCGACAGTGACTCCAACACTGAGTGTAACTAATGCCCGAGACTCACCATTTGACTCACCTGAAACTTGAGGCTTTCAAATAGTTGTAATCCATGGCTTTGGCACATAATTAGGAAATCTATGGCAAGAGTTAATCCAGCCATTGCTGCCCATTATAGATTCCTAAACACTACTTGGTGGATATTCCCCTCTGTTTGGAGGGATGACTGGAAGCATCCATCTTGTTTTGTGTGTTTTCAAGCCCATGGTGTATTGAGTCAGGTACACGTCCTATCGTGGTCTGAACCAGACTGTGTTATAAAATGTGGCAAACCGGCCCAAATTACAGCCAAATAATGAAAAATTCTTGCTTCTTGATGCATAATAAGCATCATATGAAATACCATACAGATATTGTAGAAAAAGTTTCAAACAATGTTTTAAAAATCAAGACATCGCTTACAAATAAAATGTATTACTATCATTATTATTATTATTATTATTATTATGAATTAACAGTATTTTAACAAGATATTTCTTATATTATTTATCCTCTTTTCAAGTGTTTCTCGGCAGAAGGCCCAGCAGAAATATATTTGGATCTTTAGGAATAACAAAAGTCATGAGTGTCTGTTGTTTGAGTCACATTTTCTCAGAATGGCTTGAATTTAGTACAAGGCCAGAGAACATGAGAGGCTGGCATATGGCTGCCCACACTGTCTCCTACATTGATGTTCAAGCCCCAGTACCTCGAATAAAGCTCGTCCTGAATCCCTCCATCTTCTGGAGCTTGCTGTGTGCTGTAGATCATAAGACAATCACTCTCTGTTAAAACAATATTCAGCTCCTCCTCCCATTTAGATTTTACATAAAGTGTGTTATATCCATTTGGTTTTTGCAGTCCAAGCAGAAGTTTGTAAGCATCTGTGAATGTTTGAACAAAATCAGAACAAATGCCAGACCTATTTCTGTGTTGTAGAAATAATGTACCTGAAGATATCTCAGCAAATCTGTGTTATAAATTGAATGCAGTTTTTCAAACGATTTAAACATATTTCCCTCCACAATCTCAAGGGCAATTAACCTTTTTCTTCCAAAATGAAAAAGCTGGGTCTGTTGGTTAAACCTTGAAGCGGAAGAAGGCCATATCATGATTTTAACTGTGTTAAAGTCAAGTTGTAATCCTTATCAAAAGCATTTTGTTGATTTTATTCAACAATATAATTTAATATTTATGCTGCTGAGACATTGTGTAATGTCCAGAAAGTGTTTAAGTGTGTAATCTCAAGAAATATACAGTTTTAAATGTCTGCTTAGGTTTTTTATTTTATTTTAATTTTTTTATTACTCCTACAATTGTGCAATATGATCTACTGTTAGCCTTATACAGCCAGTATTGTCATTTTATCCTATATCTTATTCTTTGTCTGCTTAAAGACTCTTGAAAGTGTTCACTCAGTTCTTCTCAAGTGAAATGGATACAATTTGCTGTGGCCATGACGTCCAATCCAAAAAATGCGTCTAATTTAGAGCTATGGATGAAATATTCAAAGCCTCCCACACAGCGCTGTCTGAAGGTCAGGTCGGTCTCTCTTGTGGTTGAATAAAGGCAGGAGCTCAGTGAGGACTCGGCCAAATCGATATCTGCTGATATTTGTGGCGAGGTGTGGGGAGCGTGAGGTTTGGACAAAGAGTGTTTCTGAAAGGCCCCTGCTGTGCCATAGACGAGGCTTCTGAGGGCCCAACGGGAAGTGCACATGAATAAACCTGCCACAGAGGAACACAGAAAGAGGGACAAGAGCAAGGGGACTGGGAATGATATCGAGCGGTTTATTATTTACAATGAGGTGAAAAGGGGTTCTTTTAAAAATAAGCCTCAGGTAAAGTTGTGGCAATAAGTTACAACTTTGTGCATTTTCTGCAAGGAAAATAAAAACAATATTTTTTATTCATTGATTTGTTTGTTCCTTTCATGAAAATGGATGTTTCTCAGTGACACTGTTTACACAATGATTAACATATGCTGTCTACAGACAGACTCTCCCATCACCTCCGTGGACTCTTTCCACTTCCTCTGCACCACCATCACTCAGGACCTCAAGTGGAGCCGACCATCAGCTCCATCATCAGTCAGGCCCAGCAGAGGATGGACTTCTGCAGCAGCTGAGGAAAGACAAGCTGCAGCAGATGATGGTGCAGTTCTACACGGCCATCATCGAGTCCATCTTCACCTCCTCCATCACCGTGTGGTACATACTCACCTCCTCCATCACCTCCTCCATCACCGTGTGGTACATACTCACCTCCTCCATCACCTCCTCCATCACCATGTGGTCCATCCTCACTTCCTCCATCACCTCCTCCATCACTTCCTCCATCACTGTGTGGTACATACTCACCTCCTCCATCACCTCCTCCATCACTGTGTAGTCCATCCTCACCTCCTCCATCACCTCCTCCATCACTGTGTGGTACATACTCACCTCCTCCATCACCTCCTCCATCACTGTGTAGTCCATCCTCACCTCCTCCATCACCTCCTCCATCACTGTGTAGTCCATCCTCACCTCCTCCATCACCTCCTCCATCACTGTGTAGTCCATCCTCACCTCCTCCATCACCTCCTCCATCACTGTGTAGTCCATCCTCACCTCCTCCATCACCTCCTCCATCACTGTGTAGTCCATCCTCACCTCCTCCATCACCTCCTCCATCACTGTGTAGTCCATCCTCACCTCCTCCATCACCTCCTCCATCACTGTGTGGTACATACTCACCTCCTCCATCACCTCCTCCATCACTGTGTAGTCCATCCTCACCTCCTCCATCACCTCCTCCATCACTGTGTAGTCCATCCTCACCTCCTCCATCACCTCCTCCATCACTGTGTAGTCCATCCTCACCTCCTCCATCACCTCCTCCATCACTGTGTAGTCCATCCTCACCTCCTCCATCACCTCCTCCATCACTGTGTAGTCCATCCTCACCTCCTCCATCACCTCCTCCATCACTGTGTAGTCCATCCTCACCTCCTCCATCACCTCCTCCATCACTGTGTGGTACATACTCACCTCCTCCATCACCTCCTCCATCACCGTGTGGTACATACTCACCTCCTCCATCACCTCCTCCATCAAATCAAATCAAATCAATTTATTTTTATAATGCCCAAAATCACAACAACAGTTGCCTCGATGGGCCACAGGTAAAAGCAGTTCAGATAACTGTCCCAGAATGCCCCTGTCCTTTGACCCTCCTTCGCGGCGAGGAAAAACTACAAAAAACCCCATGGGAAAAAGTAGAAACCTCGGGGAGAACCACAGTGAAGGAGAGATCCTACTCCCACGGACGGACAGGCTGCAGATGAACTAGGACTGACATCCACTTGGACTGTGGAGCCAGAACCACTCAAGAGGGAGGTGGCTTTAAAGAGTTCCTCCAGGAGGACGAGGAGCAGTCCACCAGTGTAGAGATCCCTCCAGCAGGAGATGAGGAACAGTTCATCTAAAGTAGAAGGAGTTCGTCCAGGCAGACGAGGTGTGGCTAATCCAGCTGTCCAGGCGGGTGGCGCATAGATCGTCCAGACAGGTGGGGGTGCGGGGCTCGTCACTGGAGCAGCCGCCGCAGTGTCTGAAACAGTCTCCACTCCCCGGGGGAAGTGGAGAGAAAGAGAAACATGTGAACAGCAATGAACAGACTACAGTTGAAGTAATATTAAATATTGTTGATAGACAACATCACATCACATCTCCATCACTGTGTAGTCCATCCTCACCTCCTCCATCACCTCCTCCATCACTGTGTGGTACATACTCACCTCCTCCATCACCTCCTCCATCACCTCCTCCATCACTGTGTAGTCCATCCTCACCTCCTCCATCACCTCCTCCATCACTGTGTGGTACATACTCACCTCCTCCATCACCTCCTCCATCACTGTGTGGTACATCCTCACCTCCTCCATCACCTCCTCCATCACCATGTGGTCCATCCTCACTTCCTCCATCACCTCCTCCATCACCTCCTCCATCACCTCCTCCATCACCTCCTCCATCACCTCCTCCATCACTGTGTGGTACAGGAGCTACAGCCAGGGACAAACAGAGTGTTGTATTTAAGTTTTATTCTACACATATTTATTTTGCATGACATTATTTTATCTTATTTTAGCATTGCTGAATGTTGCACCTTACAAGTTCCTAGTTTGTGAATTCTGTTGCCTGACAATGGCCATTCTGATTCTAATAAACATTCCCATGATTGGAAAGGAGAAGAATGCAAAGTCTGCTTTTTAACAATGTAATTTAATTAATGATTAATGATCTTTCATACATCACCCGTGCTCAGTTATCACTGTACTTTATAAAGTTAAACTACTTTATAAAATATACATTTAGTCAATAGTCACGTTGGTACAATCCTTTTTGTTTTGTTTTATACATTGTTTTAAATTGAAAAATACTTTGACAATTTTAAAATCATTTCCAAGGGAATTCCACACTTGTATACCAATAACGGATATAGCATTTGTTTTAAAGTCATTTTTGAATAAACTGATAATTAAAGTGAAATCTCCATCTATTTTCATTCTCTGAAGTAAAAATAATGTTTATTATGTATTTTGATATCTTCTGGCAAATCTTTGTTTCAGGCTTTAAACATAAGTAATTATATCTGCAATTCAATAATATTTCCAACTTTTAATAACTATGATTTAATGAAAAGTGCCTTTGTGTGACCTCTAAATGTAGCTTTGTGAATTATTCATAGCCTTTTCTTTGATGGCATTGCATGCCACACAATAACAATAACTATCACTGAGCAATATAAGATTCAAATAATATAACAAGGTAATGTGTATTTAGATTTATTCAAAATAAATACGCTCTTGGACATCTTTATTTTTCACATAAAATAAAGATAAAAATAAAATCTTTATCAAATACCTTAAACTTTGTTGTTGTTATATTTCAAGATAATTTATTGTAATCAAACCACTTTTTTTTTTTTTAATTCCAGACTTTCAGCTCAGCTTTGATTTCCTGAACACAAAAAGCTGGTACTGTCTGCAAATAATACAAACTTCAGCAACAATCACAGATATCATTTATAAATAAAATTAAACCTTTTTGGTGTATTGAGGAAGTCCACACTTCATGTTTGTGTGTGTTACCTCCACATGGGTTACACAGTTAGCCAGTTCAGGACTCCTCTTACCTCATGTCATTTTTTTTTAGTCCTTATAGCATTTTTCAGTTGTTACTGTTCTTGAATATAAAAAATCCTTTAAAAGTTGATTCTTCTTTTTGCATGTATTCTGTTAGCCCTTTGTTATCCAATGTTGATCGCAAATGTCAAATGAAATGAATGGCAAATGAATTGCATCTTAGAAATGACTGCTGTGCAGTGTTCCCCAATCCAGTCTCGATTTATTAGATCACTTCTGAGCGCATTCACACTCTCATCATTTCTTTATGCTTTTATATATTTTTTGGGTTACTGCTGGCTTTTTTTGTCACATATGATTAATTATAGCAAATATAGGTAGGTTATTGCTCATGTTATTAATTACTAATCCATAATTCCTATGATTTTTCAAGAATTAGTAAAAATATTATCTAATAGAGTTGCACTTGTTGTGGTTATTCTGCTTGGCTTTGTGATCAGTGGATACAACCCTTTACCATATAATGTGTCTAAAAAGTCTACTGTTTGTAAATGTCTTTAAAAGATCATTGTCGAAGTTGCCGCAGATTAACATTTTTTTATTTTTATTATTATAGTTCAAATTACTCAACAAATCTCTTAAATTATCCTTTAAAATGTCAGTTTTGGATCCTGGCTTCCTATACACACATGCAACGTCTCTTTTTTTGTAACTCTATCTCCACCACAACACTTTCCATTAAATCATCCATTACAGTGTGCATTTAACTGGTTTACATTTTAAATAGTCAATATAAAGGGCCACTCACCTCCAATCTTATTCGTCCTGCCGGTGAAATATAAATCATAGTCTTCAATTTTTCAAATCTACCTCCTTACCTCTATTTAGCCTTGTTTCTGATAATGCAACCAACTTAAAGGGCATGTGCCTGATTTTTCTTTGGGAGTGTGCACGGCGAACCGTCTCTTTGCCCTGTTTGGTCTGATTATTCTGGTAATACGTGTTTGGTGCCAAAACTTTAATTGCTTATGATCGCCAATCACTACTAAACATTGGAGCATCATATGAGGCACTGTCGAAACAATACCTGGGGCAGCAGGATTCCACAAACTTCACGCCCCCATTTCTCTCATCTATACCAGCGTTCCTGCGCAGGTTACCCTGTGCTAATCCCTGGAGGAAACGCTTGAGGAGAAGGGGTAAGTGAGGCGGCGTCCTCAGAGTCAGAACTTACCTGAAAATGAGATCTCGTGGGAATGGCTACCCGGGTGAGCTTCCTTCTTTTTCACACGGTCAGTGAGCAGCTGAGGCCAGGATGAGGTGGATTTCTCCCGTGGCCCAGGAGGGGTGCCACGCTGTGGATCACCTGCCCTTGCCGGGTACTTCCCTCGGCTTCCCAAAGTGGAGAAACGTGGCGTGGACTGGAGGCACATCCGTAAGCTAGCTCGTGCGCAAATGCCAAGAACCGAGCGCACCGTTCTCCGTTTGGCACTACTGAACACCCGGTCAACTTCCAATAAGACGTGGCTTCATGTGGGTGAATGTTCCGCCTTTTCCGAACTTCTTCCTCCGAACTGCTCCTATTTTAGCTCTACTCGTACCTCTGGTAAAGGCGGTGGGCTTGCTACTGTTTTTAAATCTGCCTTCCAATGCCAATCTCCTTCAAGTATTTACTCCAGTTTTGAGATGCAACTTTTAAAAATCCAGTCAAACCCACTAGTCGTCTGCGCACTTGTTTACGGCCCCCCGAAATTTTACAAGGACTTCATTCAGGACTTTACGGATTTCTTGGCCGGGATTGTAACTCATACTGATTGGCTTTTGATAGTGGGGGATTTTAACGTACACGTTTGCTGTGAGAACAAACCGCTTGTTAATGACTTTGTAAACATGATTGACTCCTTCAATCTGTGGTCCCACTCATGAAAAAGGACACACCTTGGACCTTGTTCTCTCTCTTGGTCTTGATGTACATATTGAGGAAATATGTGACATACAAATCTCTGAACACTTGCCTGTTCTATTCAGCATAGCTCTGCCTGGTTCGGTGATACATCAGGACCTCTCGGTGTGCTCAAAGCGTGTGCTTTCCTCACAGTCTGTGGACCAATTTGTAATGCTTTTCTGGCTTCCGTGCCTTCCACACTCTGTGTTTCTGACTCTGTAAATACAGATGATCTTACTGCGTTATTTGACTCAACTTGCTTAGATATTCTGGGCGCTATTGCTCCTCAGGTGATTAGGCGCTCCAAGTATGTGCTGGAGCCTTGGCACAATGAAACCACTCGTGCGCTCAGACGCGACTGCAGGCGCAGAGCGTAAGTGGAATAAGGACATACTACACGTATCTTTAGCGATATTTCGGGACTGTCTTGCAAACTGTCAGAGAGCTGTTAAGTCTGCAAAAACTGCAGTTTATGTCAAACTTTGTTTCAAATAATAGCCACAGACCGCAGGTCCTTTTTAATGTGTTAAATCAACTGGTTAACCCCAAGCCCTCATCTGGTCTTGTGCCATCAGGTTCACTGTGTAACAATTTTCTGTCCTTTTTTGTTGAAAAAATGTCACAAATTAGGAAATCGATTGTAGTGTCTCCCTGTGACGATCTCACTGTCATCCCTGTGTGCACTGCTGTTTTTGATGAGTTTATGCCTGTATCTCTTGATGAATTATCTAAAGTTGTGTAGCACTTAAGACCCTCTAATTGTCCACTGGATGTTGTTCCTGCATGTTTTCTGGAACATGTTTTCTCTGTTGTCGGGCCTTATATTCTGAATGTTTTAAATGCTTCAATTTTATCTGGATGTGTTCCAGGCGCTTTTAAACAGGCTGTAGTTCAGCCACTTCTCAAGAAGCCAAGCCTGGATCCTAATATTCTGGCATACTACAAGCCCATTTCAAAACTGCCATTCTTGGCTAAAGTCCTTGAGAAAATTGTCTACAATCAATTGCAGTCACATTTGGACTCTAATGGCATTTTTGGAAATTTCAATCAGGTTTTAAAACACTTCATAGTACAGAAACAGCACTACTACGGGTTTTAAATGATCTTCTCTTAACTGTTGACTCTGGTTATGTTAGTTCTTTTGGATCTGTCAGCAGCCTTTGATACTGTTGATCACTGTATTTTATTGTCTCGTTTGGAGCAAGTTGCAGGCTTCAAAGGCACAGCACTAAATTGGTTTGGCTCTTACCTTAGAGACAGGTGTTTTTCTGTTCATCTTGGGCCCCACAAACCATCCTCGGCACCACTACACTGCGGGGTTCCACAAGGATCGGTATTAGGCCCTGCCCTATTCTCCCTTTATATGCTGCCACTAGGCTCCATTCTTAAAAAAAAACACAATATTGCCTTTCATTTTTATGCCGATGACCTGCAAACATATTTACCCCTGAAACCTGCCTCTGATTCTGTTGATACTTTGTTAAATGGTCTGCAGGAAGTGAAAACGTGGCTAGGCCAAAACGTTTTGATTCTCAATGAAAAGAAAACTGAAATAGTTGTTTTTAGTCCCAAATCCCCTGCAGGCTTGGATTGTGCGCTTGGTTCCCTGTCTCCTCATGTGAACGATTCACTTAGGACTCTTGGTGTGATTCTAGACAACTCTTTCAAAATGGACAAGCAAATAAATTCTGTTATCAAAGTCAGCTTCTACAGCTCAGAACATAAAGTAAAGTTAAGGCTTACCTTCCAGCCAGTGACTTTGAACAAGTTATTCACTTGTTTATTTCGTTTCGTCTAGATTATTGTAACTCGCTGTACTGTTGGCGGGACCAATCCTCCCTACAGCGCCTCCAGCAGGTCCAAAATGCTGCTGCCTGCTTGTTGACGGGGATGAGAAAGCGTGAGCACATTACCCCAGTGCTTGCCTCCCTTCACTGGCTTCCTGTAAAATTCAGGATGATTTTAAGATTTTGATGCTCGTTTTTAAATGCCTAAATGGATTGGCCCCTGAATACCTGTCTGAACTTTTAACAGCTCATGTCCCGGCCAGATCAGTGAGGTCAGAAAATCAGTTGTTGTTAAATGTGCCCAGATCCCGATTAAAAACTCGAGGAGATTGTGCCTTTGCTGTGGTCACCCCAAAACTGTGGAACAGTCTCCCTCTGCAGAGCAGAGCTGCTCCATCAGAGTCTTTTAAATCTGCTCTTAAGACACATTTATTTGCTTTGGCTTTTAACACAATGTTAACTGTTAACTGTTATCTAATTGTGTTTGTAATAATGTTGTACTTTACTGTGTGTTTTTACCATGATGTGCAGGTGAAGCACTCTGGGCAGCTGGTGCTGTTGTAAATGTGCTATAGAAATAAAGTTGACATTGACATTTTCTCTTTACATTACACATTGTTTGATAGAAGCTACTTCATGGAAAAACACTGGGGTTGTACTGTATAATCTGTGCAGATTATAATCGCACTTTGTTAGGAAAAAACTAGTGCAGAAGCGCTTACCAGGGTCGCCTCATTTCGGCCAATCGGGCATATTGTATGCTATGAATCAAAGTGAATCAAAGACAATGTCTTCTCAGTTTGAACATCGAGTCGATCCTAGGTGTAATATCTACAAGAGTTCTTCATATTATCAAAAACATGTCTCTGGATCCACATCATTGTCAAAATCATATTTGCCATGTTCTGTATAATGAAAAATATATAGTAAAAAATGTAGTCTTGCTCGCCCTGCTCTCTAAACCAGACAAAAGGAGAACTTTGAGTGTTTTCAATTGGACTGATCCAAGTATTTTAGTTCTCTTACCACAAACACCAGCCCAATGGACACTTCTCCATTCCTGCAGATAGCTTGAATTTGATGAAAGGCCAGGCAGTTTCCACCTTTTTCTTGGTAAAGTGCTCATTTTAGGTAAATCCCAGTGCCTTTAAGTTTCTTTGATTCCTTTAGGATTTCCACCTTGTGCTTTTTGTTCACAAATTTGATGGTTGCAGGCTGCTTTGTTTTATCCGTCTTTAGTAAAGTGTGACAAGCTGAGATGTGTTGGTGTGGATATCTTGGGGCATTACTTTGATGTCTGGGCTCTACCATAGTGATCACAGATCATCTTCTCTGGAGTACTGCTCCAAGTCATACAGCCTCTGTTCCAGAAGTTCAATCCTTTGGACTCTTTAGCTCCCAGATCTCCTCCATTAGGCCGCCCATGTTTTCTGTTGTTTTGCCACTTCAATAATGTCCCTTGACATATTCTGGGATTCCTTAATATTTGTCATTTCAACAGCTAACTAACTAACTAACTAACTAACTAACTTGGTGTTAGTGGTCATCTTGCTCCTAGTAATAGTCAGATATCGGGGCAATTCTCTTATTTTGACAAACATGTTGTCAACACCTCAAAAATATTCAGTAGACTAAACTCCAATTCCAATACCGGATGTCATCACATTTTAGTAATAACACAGATGAGAAACAGTCCAGATTTCTGCAGATTCAACAAACAAAGCTAAAACTTTGTAAATCTGGACTTAAACCTTAAAAAGAACATAAATGTCAGCTTAATAAAACAATTGTCAGTCAGTGGTGAGATGAGTGAAGCACAGTCCCAGTGACACGTCGCCCAGCACAGGTTGGCACCCCGATCACCATAAGCCCGGCACCTGGACATCCGGACATCAGACAGACTCAAGAGAACCCCGGAGAAAACACATGGTAATAACAATAATGCATTCTAATTCTACAGCACTTTTCTGGACACTCAATGATGCTTCACATGACATTATTCATTCACTCCAAACTACTGATGTAGCCACAGCTGCCCTGGGACAGACTGACGGAAGCAAGGTTGCCAATCTGCACCATCGGCCCCTCCCACCACTTCAATAATCGGTAATGTGGGTGAAGTGTCTTGCCTAAGACAGGGCATTTCCTCCAGCGCCCCCTTGTGGCTCCTGGTATCCCATCCAAGTACTGACCAGGCCCTGACCTGCTGAGCTTCTGAAATGGAATGGAATCTTAGCAGCAGGTACGGTACCTGCAGGACCCCGCTGGACGCAACAGTTACTACACACCAGTGTACTCAGACGCTAGGGGTGAGATGGGTGTATTGCTAAAGGACACAACAACAGTATTCACCTGAGAACTAGGATTAAACCGCCAACCTTTGGGGGCTCTCACTGTACTACCAAATTCATTCATTCTAGATTTGAAATTCTTGAGATCACTGACTCATCATTGACTGATTCACTTTGGCCGGGGTCTTCTTGGAAAAAGAGGTCTCGATCTCAATGGGTTTTCACCTGGTTAAATACAGGTTAATAAATAAATGTAAAATAGATATCCATTTCATGTTATGGTCACCTCTTCCAGGTGTTGCCTCACTGCTGTCCTGTGTGTTCTATTTTCTCACAAACACATCACACACTCAAGTGAATGTCAAACTGATTGGAAAACAAAGCACGAGGAATGAACCACTGCAAACTTTATTGTTCCAGCCCTGAGGTAAATGATGGCTTCTTTTGTTGGGCCCACAAACGGACAGCACTTCAGACTTATCTGGGCTGTGCAGGCGAATAAAGCAGTATTGACACCTCATTTGAAATTCATTCTTGTTGGGTGAGAGATTGTGGAGCAGCCACTCCTGACGGCGAGGCATTAACATAACGTGAGTGCGATAAGAGAGCCGACAGTGGAGTGTGAAGGGGGATTTCAGAACGCGACAAGTGTTTCAGAGCGGGAGCAGGGGTCGGTTTCATCACTTTTGGAATGATGCAACAACTGCAATTTGGGAGTAAAAATACAATTTTGAACATTTGTCTTCACTAAAAGTGTCAGATTTGTGAGAGGCGTCTGTTTCTGTCAGATCACAGGATTGTTCAGAGTGTGGACTATTGAAGAATCAATGGGAAAGCACTGAAGCTTGGTGAACACCACAGGATAATGCCCCTTTTAAGCCCCAATTTGCTCTTCACGACTACAGGGAGGTGTGACCTGAGCCACTGCTCCCACCTGTGAGATGTCAGCGTAACTCTGAACTGCTCTGTTATATCATAACCATAAAACATCATAGCTACAACTGCAAATAAAGCAAACGGAATGACAGAGAGGAGCAGGAGACCACACACTAATCTCTCGTAAAGCTATAAAGAGAATATAGCATTCTCATTCATTTTTCCACAAATTCAGAACACAAAACATCAGCATTAATCTAGTTTGAAGCATTCTTTTTACAGTCCCTGCTCACGCTGTTAGGAGCTACTGCAGACCATCTGCAGATCAGCTACAGTAAACAGGACACGGCTTCCTGTGTCGTCTATCTCAAGCTTTCGGTGTATCTTTTAATGATCAAGATTTCATTAATAATACAGTCCTGATTAAAAGTTTAAGACCAGTTGAATAAATCGCAAATGTCACATTTTGAATGGTTAGATCTTAACACGGTTCAAAGTAGAGCTACAATAAGCAACAAGAAATGAGAGTGGGACAAATAAAAAAGTTTGACTAAACATTTTATTGAAAACAACAATTAAACTGAAATTTTCTGCTCTGCAGCTGATCAAAAGTTTAGGACCACACCTCAAGAAACAACCCAAAACCCCCTCAAAACAGAAATCAAAGTCCCAAACATGAACTCAGTCATGAGTAGCTCCACAGTTATTGTTGATCACTTCATAAATTGCTTGTGGCGCTTGATGCAAGTGTTTCCAGGAGGTGAGAGGGAGCATTTCTCCCCCTCCCTGTGGCGCGTAGAAAACATCTCAGGTGGAACGTTGGAAACCATCAAAACCATTAAGGTTACATTTTTCTCATCAGAGAATAAAAATTTCTTCCACCTTTCAGTGTCCCATGTTTGTGTCTCCTGTAAAGTCCAAGCTGCAGTTCTGTGGCGTTCAAGGAGACGAGGCCTTTGAAGATGTTGGCACCAGTAATTTGATGGTCCAGTGTCTTGATGGACAGCCACTTTTTCACTTCCACTTGACTTTTTTGTTCCATAACCCTCTGGATCTTTTAAGAAATTCCAAATGTTTAAGCAGTAAACATACATCCATCACCTATGACTGAATAAATGCAATAGAGCTGTTTTTAATGGCATTTCCGTGGAGACAAGCAGGTGGCAGAATCTCAAAGTTACACAGTGCAACTTTAGTACAGTTCTTTATAACACCTTCATGGGACTTTACACAGTATTTCCTTGTACACTGGTCCAATGCTATCATTATATAAACCTAAGTGCTTTATGTACCCAGGGAATGTTTGGAATAAATCAGGTTGAAATTAAAGGGTATTATAAACTCTGAGAAGTCTTTTATATTTTCAGTTTGACTTGAGTTCAGTGAGATTCAACTAATGGGAGTGGGCTGAATAATAAATGCAGTGTTTTTTTGTTAGGCTCGCAGCTGCAGAATCATTGAGCAGGGCATTCAAAGTCACACTAATGCTCTCTCTGTCCAACGTTTTATTAGTCCAGTATCTGTCATCATCTGAGAGGTGAGCTTTTAAAAGGCAATCTCTTTATAATGAGTCCTCTCCGCCAATGTTCTTTTGAAACGTGAGGTGAGGATTCATGAAGTTACTAAAATCACTCTGGAAACAGGCGATCAGCAAAACCATCGCTGATTACAGTGACCTGTGTGAGTGCACGAGGAGCACAAGTCAAACCATACCCTGCAGACAGGAGCGATGCATGGGACAGGAGGTACAGGAGGAGCACAGTTTATGTTAACAAGCAATCAATGCCGGCTGCTAATGAAAACACTGGGGGGCTATTCCACGTGCTGTCTATTATTTAAAAAAAAAAATAGATGATTAAATTACTAGAAAGACATTTGTGTGAGTTTTTTTTTTTTAAACATCATTTATTCTGTGAAAACAAGAAACTTTAAAGGCAACAGTGTTTGTATCTAATTAAGCGATAACAGAGTGTTTTGTGGGGACTAGGATTATTAATATCAGAATATGGAATACATTTATGGGACATACAATTCCAGAACCGGAACAAAGGTAAGACAAGCATGTTTTCGGTCTATTTACTTTGTGATTATCGCTTGTTAAACTGTTGGATTGCATTTTAACATAATGTGACCCCCGTGTTGTAGAAAAATACCCTCCAAATATATATATATATATAACACAGTTGTGCTGACAGAAAAATAACTTTGGATTGTGCACCTGAAATGAATGAAACCGTGCTGCATTAGCTTCATGCTTTAATGCAAAGCTCATCCCAGTGCTTGTGTTATTCTTATTTTCTCAGAATACGTTTTAGTCCAAGCAGACAGACTGCCTGATGATGAGTATATGTTAACCAAAGCTTTTATACTTATATTACACAAACAAATCTCTTCTTGTACTCCAGGTCCTTTCACCTCATGTAGGTTATAATGTGAGGCTGTCCCTGTGTCCTGAATGTGGAGAGATTTTGAGCTGAGCTGGAGGTTTGCAGCGGCTCAGTACGGTAGAACTTAGATGTAATAACATGTTCATATGGGGCGGCTTATTTAAGCACCTAAACTGTAAATGCACGTGTTGTTGAAGTCAGTATTTGATTTGATTTGTTTAATGGTGTTTTACAGCTCCAGATGGGCAATCTTCAAATCGCCCAAAACGGACCCATAAAAAAGTCCCATAATTTGACAAGCGTGATTCATGCTGTTTACAGTACTATTTAAACACTCACTATTTTAATGTCAGTACATTATTACACATTTGCATACCTGTTTGAGGCCCCGACTGCCTCATATGGACCAGCCACCACTGCACGCAATATCTTGGATCTGTTAGGGTGCACTATAAAAGCCTCATTCAGATGGGATTTGTTTTACCTCGAGAACTCCGGTAAAATGTAGAAATTACAAACTTCTGTGAATCGTTAATGTCTGTGAAAATTCCTCATAAAAATGACCTCCTGAATTCATCAAACTCTGACACTCTTTTGTTAGTCTGTGCATTGAAGTCGTTAGTCATTCAACATGTTCACTTTGTCTCTGCATGGAAACTCTGGGAATGTTTGGGTGCTTTTGGTGGAAAATCATGTGGGTTTAATGGTTTAAAATGGGTTAAAAGAGGGACAATATGACATTCATTAAAAATACTAAATGAGTGTCATGCTGATCCCCGATGTGCTTGTACTGCAGCAGAAAAAACAAACCCAGAAATGGAAGAAATATGTGTTTCAGAGCGTTTATCAGTTACATGTTCTGGACTAAACTCCATTATTAACAAGTGAATTAGTGAAAATGTGTTTCAATTGTGTATGTGCAAAAAACAAACATCATGGGGTAATTATAACTTTGTAGATATTTTGAGCTTTAACTAATCCCGTCCAAATAAGACTTAATGTCACTTTGCAGGTGGAGCGTCTCCATGGAGATGTTACTGCTTATTCTGGTGCCTTTAAGTCTTATGTTTTACTTTCCCTGGACTGACAAAGTTACTTGGATGCTTTATATGGTTAAACATGTTGTATTTTCCAAAGTCCACTTGCCTTTGATCATGTCACATACAGTTCCTAATCACACAGTAATCATGCTGCTGTAGATGAAAGCTCTGACCATCTCTGTGTGACAAAGTTCAATACAGCACATTTCCATCTGACACGCTTCAAAGTCCCATAAAACATATCATTTTCTGTCTTTAGCCTTTTTCTCCACTACATCCACACACTTCCACTATCTCCACCAGAAGACAGCACAACAAGAAAACAATACCAGGCATTAATACAATGAAAACAAGACCAAAACTGAGTTTCAATGGTAAAAATTAAGATGTTTCGACTTCAAGTCATTTTCAATCTGAAAGAGTTGGTCTTTGAGGTAGATTAGAGTAGTAGTAGTAGTAGTAGTAGTAGTAGTAGTAGTAGAATATTTTTCCCTGTTAAACCAGATGTGAGGCATTACAGTCCTGTGATCTGACTGCTTTCTCTTCTCCACTGTTAAGCACTGGATTATTGATTGATTTACCTTCAATATTGACCAAGATCAGAGCACACTGCTGCAAATATAGCCGGCAAATTATTAAATTCATTTCCATTTGATTTTTGAAGAGGCCAAAATCACAACAGCGGTTGCTTTGCAGGTAAATTATACCTAAAACCACCATTTCTGTTCTGTTCTTTCTTAAAGCTTCTTTCTCAAGCTGATTGGTCGAAGCGTCACAAACATTTTCCCTCCACAAAAGTGCTTCGGTGTGTGCGTTTTTCAAAAGCTAAATTGTATAAACTTTCTAAAACAGGCCACATTATGTCAGTTGGCACCATGTTTGTTTTGGTTTGTTTGGGCTCTTCACCTTTGATTTCCAGTTAAACCACAATGCTGCGTAGTGATTGGTCCGCCGCACTGGAAGAAGCTCAAACCTAACAGCGTGAGCTGAGCCAGGATTCTCAAGAGTTTGTGACCTCACAAATAACAGAATTCTTCTGGCTGGCCACCTTACTCCTTCACTCCTCTTTAAAATAATCTCTTCTCCTGCTGAAAAGTTGAGAGTGTTGAGTCGTTTAAACTACAAGGTCATGCTGTCTTTGTAGTTTTTCAGACAGCCTTATGTATCTGATCAGGGACTGAAACCTGAACGAATGAGGAATTACACAGACTATTACTCAAATCAATGTACATTTTCTAAAATCTATTATGTTCTTTATGTTTTTATGTCCTCTCCTCTCTGTTCTCTTGTTACCTGGCTCTCTGGCTCTGTCTCAGTCCGTTTACACGCTCTGGACTGCGGCCTGATTGGAGAGCCCTTCACACAGATTTGAATCGCTGCTGCGTTCTCAGATGGAGCGAGTGATGCTGAAGTTTGAAGATCTTTGTAGTGCTCTCCTGGCTCTTCCATTTGATGCTCTGCTGATCGTAATGAGATGGCAGCATCTCCTCTCCACCTGAGACTTGTGTGCACGTTGATGCTCCAGCGCAAATGAAAATGTGACGATCAAGATGCCTTATTGCTGAGAAGAGGTTTTATTGCTGTGGAATAATACCTGAGCTCCTGTACATGTATCGCTGTAGCTCTTGCTCCTCTACTCTACTTTTTAGGTACTGATACTTTTGATATCAGCTGTTCGAATTTATGGTATAGATTCTGCTCTAAAAGGATCGATACCTTCTCCAAAAAATACAATTGGACTTTTGACATGAGGCTGCGTCATAAAACACGGACAATCCTTTTATTATTACCCATTAACACCATAACATTGCTCATCTACTGTATTCGTACAGATTTTACATTTAAATGAGACATGCTTTTTCAGGTATTTAGTAGTGAACTAAAATACCTAAATCATAATTTTACATTTTGTTAATTGTAAAGTGTAATATTTATCTAAAACTGCTTAATAATGGAAACAGGTCCATTGACTTCCTGTTCAAAAGCGTAGAACTGATAAATGTATTTTTTTCAGTTTTTAAATGCTTTCAAACTGAAGAAAAACACAGAGCACGGCACAGAGACAGAGCAAGGGAAATTAAGGGAAATAAACGAGATCCAAATAAGAAACTTTTCCATTATTGTAATGTCCACCACTGGGTCAGCCCAGTTCTTGATCGTTGGCTCGATTTGTGTCATCCATCTTTTCGCGATGGCCTTCGTCCCTGTGGCCATGCACTGCACTCCAAAGGTTTATTCTGTCTTTGGCAGTAGTTTGGAGGCCCAAATACATGGTTCTGAAGTCCAGAGGGATGCTGGTGCTGAAAACAATTTGCAGTGCCATATTGATCTTAGTCAAATATTTTTCAGTGCCAGAGCACATGGTAATGGTGGGCCACAACCACACTTTCTCCTGTGAATATGGGCACTTTGATACAGAGTTATAAAAGGAAACGTAATTTATTTTTCCAACAGAATTTCCTCCAAATGGGATTTTGTGGTCCTCCATTGTGATCTATACACATTTTCACATTCTACTTGTCAAAACAAAACAACAAATATTCCCCTTGAAAGTTATGATTCATATGCCTTAATAATGTGTTCAGTCAGAGGGTCATGGTGGTCAGCATTGATTTGTTTAAGTTTTTGGTTGTAATAACTCCTTATTTGTAAATATCTATAAAAGTCATGTTTCTCTAAGTCAAAGGAACACATCAGAGCTTTACATTTGATTTTCTTTAACCATCTGGTTACATTTTTTTTTTATAGCATTTGTTATCCATGTCTTAAATCTTAGGTTGGGCTGTTGGTCATAAGCCAAGCCAAGTCCTCCATCTGACCCATCCGTCTGCTAACTGCCAGTAAGGCAGCACCTCTGGAACCACACTACCCTCAGTATATTTCCACTGAGCTTCATATTCCGGCTCTCACCCACACAGCAATGCTCGGATTTGAGCTGAGATTAAAATATTTTTAAGATGAGGTAGACGCAACCTAACTTGGCTAAGGCCAGACTGATATGTGTATCACTCTAAGTTTAGTTCTACACATTATCAGTCTGGACAGGCTCTCGCCAAAAGCCATAGAGAAAATGCATAACGTCATGACGAACATTTGAACTGATGGTCGCAGCGTCGCAAAAGCGGAAAAACAAGGAAAACAAGCAGAGAAAACAAGAAATCCAGTTGAGAGAAAAGCACGGACTTCTTCCTCGTCCTCAAATGCACAAAGCACTTCTATGTGCACGTTTTCAAAAGCAAAATAGTCCATAAATGTGTTGAAATCGACCCAAGTACGTCCGTCGGCGCCGCCATGTTTGTTGACTTCTGCCCAAACCACAATGTAGCGCTGTGATTGGTCCAGCACACAGCGGCTCAAACCCAACAGCGGAACACCGTCCGTTTGTGAATTCATATGGCAGGGCCAGGTTAGACGTAACCACCTTAGTCTTTTGACAGTAGTGAGTTTGAATCGGATACAGGCCTTGGCATACATATCTGTGTTGATCGATGTTGGAGTTTCGGCTTAATCTCATTGGTGGGCACTGGGCCACATATGTTTTTTCAGGGGGTTTCAATGGGGTTAAGACAAAAACTCCACCGTCGATCGACACTGATCGGATCTGCACAGTTCTTACTTATCCTAAATACACCAAGGGATACAGCAGGATGACACAGGAAAGACAACTTCCACTTCAGTTTGTAATCTGAAAAAAGATGACAATCTTGTCTACAATTATGACTTTGGCAGCTTTTACCATGTCACCAACATTGGTCAACGTGTACAATGTAATTGCCATTTTTCATTAGTGTTTGAAAAGATGATTTTTAGTTACGAGTTTACCAATAAGATCATGAATAGTAATACATAAAAAGAGATTCTAAATCTCAGTGGGACTTAAATAAGTCAATAAATAAATACAAGTTTAGTTAAGTGTATGATAACACCATACAAATCATACATGATTTGAATCTCAGTACCTGGTAATAAGCAGCTCTCCACTGCTCAGACACAAGCTTATAACAAAGAACTGCCGTAGATTTCATAGAAACAAAAACAAAGAAAAATCCAGCCTAAAAGTGACACTGAAAAACTCATCCATGCATTTGTTACACCCAGATTAGACTCTATAACACCCTACAGCGTATCCTAAAAGCTCTAGAAGAAGCTTTCAACTGGTTCATAATGCAGCAGCATTTGCAATAATAGCATACCTTCCAAACAGAGCACTTTGCTCTCAAAATGCTGGACTATAGTTGGTCCTAGAGTCTCTAAAAGCACAGCAGGAGGTCGAGCGTTTATACTAAGCTCCTGTTATGGAACCAGCTCCTGTTCGTGTTAAATTACGCTAGTCCAAAAAGGCAATGAGCACCTGAACAATGATAAAACACATCCTTAAATACCAGAGAAAGGCGGACAGCCCAAGATGAGGGGATAAAAAATCAGAAATATTAACGTGAGTACAAAACATTAAGACCAAGGTTTGTCTTAGCACATGTCAACACATCTTATTTCAATTCAATTCAATTTATTTTCCTCAATGGGCCACAGGTAGAAAGCAGATTCTCTTGATTCTCAGTCCTTCTCCAGAGCGCCCCCTGTCCCTCCTTCTCAGCAAGGAAAAACTACAAGAACCCTGTGGGAAAAAGTATAAACCTGGAGGAGAACCACAGTGAAGGAGAGATCCTACTGCCACAGACGGACAGACTGCAGATGGTCCAGGATTGACACATCCATTTGGACCAGAACCACTCAACAGGAAGGAAGGAAGATCATCTAATGAGGGAGAGTTCCTCCAGGCTGATGAGGAACAGTTCATCTAGAGTAGAGAGTTCCTCCAGGCAGATGAGGAACATCCTGGTCTACAGGTCAGGGAGGTGAGATGGGGGCAGTGTCTGAAAGAGTCTCCACTCCTGGAAAGCTGGGAAAGAGAAAAAACATGTGAACAGACTACAGTTGAACTAAAATCTTAAATAGTGTAGATACAGTAAGTAGAAGTACCAGAGGACAGTGTTCAAGCTCCACACTTCCTTCCTTATAAAACGTTGTCAATGGTTGAGAAGAAAATTTGGTTAATGATTTTTTTGGAAAGGTATTCCTGGCATTTCTTATGACGTTGTATGTTCTTTGCTGGTTCTTGAGTGATTTATTTATCCTCCATCTACGGCCGGCCACCCTGCACTGTTTTTTTTTTGTTTTTCTGCTCTTGATTTCTCCACTGAGGTGTGGGTTTAATTTTTATATTTATATCTTTGAGTGGAACATCCTGTTCGGGGGCTGACGGTAGTCTACTGTAAAAATTGTCAACTATAAAATCACAAAGGATGATCAGGTGATGGCCAGGTCCAGGGTGTGTCCTCTGTTGTGAGTTGTCAGTTAGATGTTTTGGGTAAAAATAAATTATGAAAATTTAAAAATTATATGGCAATCTGGTCAAAGTTATTTCAAGGTGTAAATTAAAACCACCTTTTAGATGATTGATAAAAATTCAATAACCTTCAGGGTGAGTTTTGTGAAGTCAGACACCTGTGCGGGGTAGCAGGACATTTTTTGTTTTGTTATTTGGTCTTTGGTTGATGTCAAAAACCGAACTTTTCTAAAAGTCATGACAGAGGTGGAAAATGATCCGGGTTGAGTTTGTTAAATCTGTGGATAGCTGTAATGCATATGTCGCTCTGGACACTGTGGACAAAGAGTTTTGGTAAACCAAATCCAGGCGATTTACACTTCATATTACACTTTACACTACATTTTGGCTGAATAGCAGGTATACATGATGTAAAATGTGTATGCACTGGATGTCACGTCATTCCAAAAAACAAACAAAAAAACAACATAAAATAACAACTTGGTGAGAGAAGAGAACATGCACAGGGCAAAAGGTCTGACCCAGGCACCTTTCATTTATTTATTCACCTTTATTTAACTGGGTTGAACCCAGTGAGATCTGGGGTGATCTGGCCCTTTCTTCACCTACATTATTATGCAAAGACAGACAAAGCCCCGAGTGAGTGATGAAGCTTTCTAATTATCATCTTCTGAATAATGAGGTGCAGCTTCATTGTGCACTTTGTTTTCACTGCTAAAGACACTAAAGCTGCTGTTTAAGGTAAACATTAATTCCCTAACCTAAAGATGGGCGTTATGTATACTGTATATCTCCATTCAAATATTGTGTTATCTAGTGACATTCCTGCCACAATAATTGACATTGCTGGGTAAACGATGCAACATTGAGCCACTGCTGTTCAGACTAAATAGAACTCAAACCTTCAGCAGGACTGTATCAGAGCACAGTAATCAGGTCAGCTCAGTGAAGAAGAGGCAGGCTGCTCTGACGACCCGTGCAGCGGAGGGCCACGAGGGGCTGCTTGTGTTTGAATGCACAGTCCCTCATCAGCCATAATGAACTCTAATCCAGCTCCGAGCCCAGGGAGTTGAAGAGATCAGCCTCTGATCGCTTCATACTTCTACACACCACGCTGGCGTTTGCACAGGCGCAGGAAGACACAAAAACAGTTTATCACCAAACAGTAAAGGAGGCTCGTTAATATGACGATCCTCCCTGAAGGCATTGACACAGGAGTTTATACATGGGTTTGGTGGAAACTTTAAGGACACATATTCTTATTATTATCATATCTTATTCTTAAAAAAAGTATATATATATATATATATATATATATATATATATATGTATATATATATATATATATATATATATATATATATATACACACACATAGCAGCAGAGACACAGCAGAGACACACACAGCAATTGTAAGGCTATTTTTTGAATTGACAGCAGTTCAAATCCATGCTCCTTTTTTTCCCTAAAAATGATAATGGTGCATTGTGGGTAATATTGCCAGTGCAGAGCAGTGAAGCCTACACTGATGCATCCTCACATGCTAACCAAATGGAGGACACAGGCCAGTGGAGGACATGAACATTAGAACACGACTTGGGCAGTGAGTGATGACCTGGATGCCCTGCCACACCCAGATCAGACCAAGGCAAGGTCTGGCTTTGGCTCTGGTTTTAGTCATAGGGACTGGCGACACAAATGAGAGACTCGTGTGAGGCTCATTCTGTCTTCTGATGGGATAATCATCTTGAGAACCAAAACACCCAATAAATCAGCATTACAATTTGTTGTATGTTATATTTGATTTGAGTTTACCCTTGTATCTGCGGACGCAGATTGCTCAAGTTTATGAATTTTGAAATCTAATCTAATCTCTAATCTAAACAGTTCCTTTAAATGTTAAGCTATGCTTCCCCAGGTCTGACCCCAGAGACATAACATATGCCACAGGTCCCATGGCTGAGAGCAGCGACTATAGAAATCAGCTAAATCTCCTAAAAGGATCAAGGATTTTTTGTGGAAGTTTTTGTTAAAATAATGGCAGTCGTATTCCTTAGCCCATTCAAATGTCCATGAAAGAGTGAGTGCTCCATACTGCCACACGATGTGTACATTGATTACCTCAAGTTACAATTAAAAGTCACCCTCAGCAAGTGGCACCCTGCATCCTCTTACTGCAGACTCACCTGCTGTCCACCAGAGGGGCAACATGTACCGACCATAAGGCACATCTGTAATGAGCAGAAGTGTGGAGGCACCGGCAGCAACAGGAGCTTAATGTCCTACTGTCCCCATATACATATATATATATATATATATATATATATATATATATATATATATATATATATATATATATATATATATATATATGTTATAGAATGACTTCCCTGCTCACCGGTAAGGCTTAATGTTGCCTTTGACAATGAGACACAACTTGACGTGACTTTTAGTCAAGTTTTTAGTCATGCCTATGGCTTAGCTCCTGTCAGCGTCTGCCGTCAGAGGGGAGAGGTGAGGCCGAACATAAGCCACAGGGTGCTTTTTATGGCGCTATGAACAGTGCTCTCAGTACAATGGGCAGGTCAACCACTGGAGGCTGTGAGTGTACGGATCACAGACAATCATCCTAGACTTACTTCACAGACGGATAATCTTTCTGAAATGGTTGCTTGTTGTGGGCTTTTCTTTGTCAAAGTCCTGGTGGCTTGTTTCTCTGTCCATCCTGACCTGTGGACACTGCAAATGTAAAAACTGACATTACTGGTTTATGCTGCGCTGGTGCTGGCTAAATTAATGCTATTCTGGGCTTATACTTAATGACTCACTCACATCGCATTTATGGGCATGGTGATTGAGTGTCTTGCCCAACTACACAACAATAATGTTACCATCCATATCATACTGGAGCCATGTTCTCTGTGTGGGATGCAGCCTGTGTTTGTGCCACAGACACTGCTTTCTTCCATCCTTAATGAGCTTACATGTGTCAGTATTGACGGGAGCTACAGACGGTGAAAATGATCTGTTTTAATAGGATTAGGAGCCTGTTGTCAGAGCTTACTGTGAATGCACACCAGAGGACTTCCTGATCACCCGCATGGCAACACAGCAAGCCAATCAGATCACAAAGCTAATTCACTTTCAATGCGATATACCGGAGTTAATCGCAAATAAGATTTCTTTTGAAAATACTGCCTCGAAAGCATCCAAGCAATCAGGCTGAATATTGGAAAGTAAATTGGGTTTCCTGTAATGTCAGCCTCGGGCGTGAGCAGATTTGAGTGTTGGGGAAAAGAATTAAAGAGATGGGAAAAATAAAATGGCAAATGTGTTTAGGACAGGACTTTCTATTATGGATTTGAAAATGTCAACCTAAAACATAAATGTGGGTTTAATGTGGAAAAGCCTAGCTGTTTTTTAGTGTATACAAGGTCATGGGTTCGATTCCGGCTGGATTATCTGTGTAGAGTTTTCATGTTCTCTCACTGTCTGTTCCCAAGAGCACAAGCCTTACCCAGAACAAAGGGAGAGTAAGTATTTCAGACCTGATTCCAGAACATAAATCTAAAACGTGCTCTGCTCAAGTTGAATACTTTACAAGTGGCCATACTTATTTGCAAATGCCCGATCCAATCACATCTCAGAAACTCAGCAGGTCAGGGCCTGGTCAGTTCTTGGATGGGAGACCAGGTGCCACAGGGGGGCGCTGGAGGAGGATGTCACTGTGTCCTAAGGCAAGACACTTTCCCCACATTGCCTAGTATGAGAGTAGTCGGCCGCCTCACTTCTGTCCATCTGCCCCAGGGCGGCTGTGGCTACAATAGTAACTTAATACCACCGAGTGTGGAGTGAATAAATAATGCCATGTGAAGTGTGTTTGAGTGTTTAAAATAGCGCTGTGTAAGTATGATGCATTATTACTATTACAAGATGTTATACAACGCAAAGTGAAAGTTACTTATCTGAGCCATGAGGAAATATTTAAGTATGCCATAAATATACCCAGGAAGACTGAGCTTCTGACAGCACATTTGTACTTCTACATGTTTTTGGCATAAAAAAAAAAAAAAAAAAAAAAAGTTCAGTCAAGAGCACTATTAGTGATTCAAAGTCTCTCCACCAGTGTCTGTCAATGCACAGCTGACTCGAGCGGGATGTGGAGCACCCTCAAGACCACGAGTTTGTGAAATTAAAGTGGTCATTTGAGACAAAATAACCTGGCAAGTAAGTGCAAATAACTCCAATGTTTCATGAGATCGCTCTTTAGCCCACACTCAAATACATTTCTGCATGTTTTTCCACTAATACAAGGATAATGAAGCATTAAACTGTGTGTGAAATGAAATGTGTGTGAATGTGAAATATAGTGAAATTTCAAACTCAAAATCTATAATCTACTAGTTCTAAGTTTCAGAGCACACTAGTCTCTGGCCCTATGCCTTTTAAGTTCCACCTCTGTCATTCTGAAATTGGCTTCAGTGCACTCAAATCAAATTCAAGCATTTAAAGACAAAGTGACATAGCTGGTATACAAGAATGCCCAAAATAGGGGGAAAAAAACTATTTTGTTTTGTATGGTGTAAAACTGAGTAACACAACTAAACCTCTCTAGATGTTGTTGGTCATGTTATCTGTTGTACGTCATAAAACACTGGTGCCCTGCTCCTGCCCTGGAGTGGCTGCTGTGCGAGCTCATCAGTGTTGTCCCTCTTCAGGAGCTCTGCAGCGGCCCCTCGGGTCAAACAGGCGCTCTGGTGACTTAATGCAGGTCAGAGGTTAGAGTCGCCCATCCCACAGCTCATTTACACAAGCCTCTGTTTAATATGGAGATGTGAACCAACCAGCACGGCTCTCTGTCACATGTGTGCTCTAGAAAATCAACTAAAAGAACTGTTAGATAGAAAAATATGTTTTAAAAATAATACTTGACACTTTGTCTGAAAATTATTTGGTAAACACTTTCATTTATATGGCCCTGCAAGCAGTGTTTATTTACTGAACTGAAATGAAGTAACGTCTTCTGTCAGGACGAGCCGCTCTTATGTAGCGTGTCCAGAGCAGGTTTACTAACATTTACTTTCTTGGGGAGCAGTTTTCAGACATCATATTTCTACTTCTACTTGAATAACATTAATATTGAAATAACAGTTACTGAGTATCAGTGTAGGTTCTTCTTCCTGAGACAAAAGCTTTATGTCAGGGCTGGACTGGGAGGAACAATTAGCAAATACATGGTGAATGGTCACAGTTCAATGGCGTTTTTACCTTTCAAGGCACTCAAAGCACTTTACACTTTACCGACCATCTGAGCAACACCGGCCCCTCCACCACCCTTGTGGCTCTCCACTGATATTATTGCGCGCAGATACATTATTAAGTCTCTACTGTCTTAAGTGAACAGTACTGGTCCGTTTTGTAGTAATCCAAAGTGAGCCGGGAGAGATCTCGCTTCCAAAGCAGATAGAAACAGAGAAGGAGAATTCGTCACCAAACGCTGACTTGATCTTGTGATAAGGTGTTGTGTTTGCACTGATAGTAACTTATGTATGGTGAGCCTGCTCGGCAAAATGAAGCTAGCAAAGCACGTTAACATCAGTTGTTTCCTGTTCATTGACGCACGGCACTCGCTTTGTCAAGACCCAACATATGATATTCAGAGTGCATAATGCATCTAACATTATCCTGAGCCAAAGCCAAAAAAAGGAAACATTAAATGTGGCGCAGAGGCTTTGTAGAGAAGTGAAATAAATGCGGAAAAAGCTGAGGACAAACCGGAAGTAGTTTTGTGTTTAGACCCTGACCAGGGACCATAGAACCATCAGCGTTCTTACTCTGTCCATCTCCTCCTCTTCACCGACACTCTCTCTCTTCATCACTTCACCTGCTGGAGTCTCCTCTCTCAGTCACATGTCCAGTGCTTAAGTCCTGCCTAAAGTGTGTCTGGTGAGTGTGAGAACTGAGAGCTTTCACCTGTAAGCGGAGACTCGCCCTGGGCTTCTGTCGAGGAGATGAGAGGAGGTCCCGGGGGCGTCCTGGAGGTCGGGTTACAACACTCCCTCACCCCGCTTACCCAGAAGCCCTTGTGTCATGGAATATTAATAGTGGTGGTGTTTAGGGTGTGTGGGGCCGCGGGGCTGACACTGGACTCGGTAACAGGAGGCGTCAGATGTGGCTGCTCCGCCCCAGGCCTCTGAAATCACCCGCTCATTCACAGCACAGAGCAGCAGCAGGAGCGCCGATGGAACGCTGTGGCTGCTGGTCACAAGATTATTCAACATCTTGATGCAAAAATATGAAATTAAACTTATTTGAAAAAAACAAAAAAAAACAAAAAACAATATAAGAAAGTAATGGAACATGACACAGAGAGTGAACAAACAAACAAACAAACAAACAAACAAACAATAATCCAAAAATCCTACGAGACATTTCTGACATAAAGGTCCCGCTCTGTCCAAATTCTGTCAAGTTTGTCCATTTCAAATTAAGTCCAAATCCTTTTACTGACGTCAGCTGTTATTGGATCCAGTCCAATGCAGTTTGTGTCATCTTCGTGATGCTCTTCTTCTCTGCTGCTGGAAGTACACTCCAAAAGGTATCCGTTTATTGTATCAATGGCAGGAGATTTTGAGGCCCAAATACAGAAGACATGCCAATGTAAAAAAAAAATCAGCAGTGGGACATTTCAAAACACATAATAATGATGGGCCACTCGAAAGCCACAGTTTTCTCGAGCAGTTAACAGCCTGAGGAGAATAACACCATAACAAAGCCCCAAAGACACATCTGTAGCTTTCAAGGTCCTCCTCAGCACATTCTAGACTAACAAAGAAGGTGATGTTCTGTCTGGGAAACGTTTTAGCTGTGACACGCAAATCACCATTTTAATAATTAAAGCATATATAATATAATATTACATCACATTTTTCCCCCATAACAGGATACAACAGAAATATTTCCAAACATGACATTTAGAAAAATATTAATTTAATTTTAAATGAATAAAGTGGTATAAATCTGAATAAAGCAGCAGAGCAATGTTAATCATATCAATAAATGAATATTTCATAAAGGTTCACTTTGTAACTTTTCTGCTGGAGGGCGTCACCTGTTTGTCTCCAACGACATTAAGTTAAATTAAAGTTAAGTAGACTTTATTAATTCCTCGAGAGGAAAATCCCTTCCCATCCTTCAATGATGCTGGGTCTTCCTGTAAATATTTTTCTGAAAGAAGGAAGTTGAAAATGTCTGTTTTTCTCGGCTAAATTTAGACCCTGTTAAAAATAAACATGAACATTAAATAAAGATCTGACGCTGTTCAGGGAACTGTGGAGACTGAGCTGATATTTCTACTGCAAACTTAGGCTGTAATGGGAGTGAGGTTTGATCTGGTCACCCTCCAGTTTGTGGGCGAACACTACACCCACGACCTCTCTCTCACCTCCTTCACAGTGTTTGAACCAGTGCCTCATACATCACATTCACATGGCTGCTCGGACGTCCCTGCTCTTTGACATCCTGGAGCAGATGAAAGACGCCTGACACTTACAGGGCGCTCTTTCCTCTTTCTCTCATTTCACTCTCTCCCCTTCACTCTCATCCACCTCCCTCCCTCCCTCTCCCTTGGTTATTGCTCTAATAGATTACATAACTGTATTAGAATAATCAAGATTACCAACAAGTTTAGGCCTGATATTCCCTCAAACGAGACTGGACTAAAGTGACCCCCAATTAAAACTGAAGCTGTTTCTGAACCCTTCAGTTCAGTTCAGTTCAAAGTGACATTTAATTTTGTAACCGTTGCTTCACAGGGCTGCACAAAATAGTTGAGTTTACCAGAAGAAATCAAGCAATGAAACAGTAATTGTTTAACAATACAGGAGCAGCTTAAGCAACTTTCATAGGAATTAAGCAAATGAACTGTCCTTTACCTCCTTCTGCAAGGAAAGAAAAAAAAAAAAGTAGAAACCTCATGGAGAAGGAGAGAACCAGGACTGAACCAGGACTGAATGTAGAGGGTCCCGGACTGGTGTGTTGTCATTTGCAGATGGAGAGTGACTGTGGAGACACTGAAGACTGACTGAAGACAGAGGGGCAGAGAGTGCAGTCACGCAGAACATAAAGACCACACACAAGAAGAAAATCTGATTTCAAGTCCCGCCTGTATTTTTGGGGGTGAATATAACTTCAAACTGCGGTTGGAGGTTTGGACTGACAGACAGTAACTGACATTTTGTTGGTTTTGACCGTTTACATGTCAAACCTGAAGCCAATATCACTAAAAATTAGATTTAAGAACTATTTGAAATAATGTAAAAAATACCAGGTGGAATACATATAAAGCCTATTCATATTTTGTGAATTAATTCATTCATTTACTACCACTTGTTCCCGATAGGGGTCGTGGGTGACTGGAGCCTATCCTAGTGACTTTGGGCCTTAGACGGGGTACACTCTGGACAGTGGCCAACTCTGAACCGAAGGTCGGCAGTTCGAATCCCACTCCAGACATGGAGTAGTTGAGTGGTCAGATCCTCTGACCCGCAGGTTGGTGGTGCGGTTTCAGTTCCTTCAGATGAATACTGCCGTTGTGTCCTTGGGCAAGACACTTAACCCACCTCGCCCTCAGTGTCTGCATACACTGGTGTATGAATGTGTGAGTGAATGGTTGACTGGTTCCTTGATGTAAAGTGCTTTGAGTGCCTTAAAAAAGGTAGAAAAGTGCTATATAAATGTGACCATTCATTGCCGAGGTATTTTGTGAATTATAGTCTTATTTTTTTGTTTGTGGGTGTGGAGAACAAACTGACTAACTCTTAAGTGTTTCCTTGAGGGTAAACGGATTGTACCTTTTGTACTAGTTTTTCGTACTATTTCTGTAAAAGCCGTAAGATTCATTTCAGGTGTTTGTTCACTCTGCTTCACTATTTCTGGTGCTTGTGATTTAATGAGACATATTATACTTTTTTAGTTTCGTTTGGTTAGTGTGTAGATCAGGATTTTAATACGTCCATTCGAGAAAAGATTTTCTCACTTCTTCGCGGCCAGGTCGCAGGGGTCACCGGGATCATGGGGGTCGCAGAGCCTGCAGTCTGAGAAGGGACTTCCAGATCAGATCATTGTAAACCACAATATTAATCTCATGGTTTCAATTCCTGTGCACTTAATTGATGAAAACATTAAATAAAACAAATGTATAAAGTTTAATGCAAAGCAGCATCCACCTTTAGTTTGAAAACATAAACAGAACTCAAAGAATAAAAATGCTAAATAAATCATTTGTCATTTGTGCTCACATACCCATGTCATGTTATACTGCTCTTCACCGGCTGCAGACTTCTCAAATCTTCTGGAGGAACACATTCACTTGAGTTTTACCTTCATTTGTCCTTGCTTTTTCCTCCGTTAGAGCGCTCCTGTTGCCAAATCAGGATTGAAAGGAACCTGGTTGTTGCATGTCCTTTTTGTCCTGCACAGCCCGGACAACCACCCGCTTGTCTCTGTAGTTAATTATCTGGGCTCTTGGGCGTGATGTGTTGTGTGATTCTGTGCACCCTTTCCAGAAACACAGACAGCTGTATTTTGGTTCACAGCGCCTCGAAATCCACCTCTAAATAAGGCCACGTCAGTTCCCTCGGCACCTTCTGGCATGTTCATGAGCTTCATGAGCTACGTTGTTCACCTTATTTTTGGTTTCCAAAATGCAATACTCTAGTCTTCGATGTTAGAAATGAACTTTTCTGGCAGGTCTCATAATACCGTTGCCATGCTGTCAACTTTTGTGGTTAAATCTGTTTTCATTGAAGCAAACCCAGCGATTTTAATTCAGCCAATGTCTGGTCCGCCTTGTCCCCCACAGACCCGTCCTCCTCACTGAGCACAGGCTTCTTTGTGAGCATGTTATTGTTATGTTATGGCCACATTTCATCTACAGATGCTTCGTCTCCTCTGATGCCGGCTCATTCGTACCCATTTGGGTTCTTTTTGGGTTAGCTATGTCTTAATGCGAGATTTCTACCAATATTATGTGTGAGGAGATTTCTGTATACGTTAGCAGTTGATGAACAGCAACAGTGGTTCTGTATGCTCCTCTCTCCCTCCCCCTTCTTCTCAGCTCTCTCTCTCTCTCTCTTTCTCTCTCTCACTTCCCTCTCTTTCTGTTCCATTGATTTTGTGCACAAGGAACATTAGCGCTTCTCCAGCCCAGGGTATTACACTCAAATCATTGTGTTCTATTGTTTGGCATGTCATATTGATTTTGTCCCAGGTTTCACCGGCCGGAGTGAAAGATTGTAGCCTCAACAGTCTTGCACACGCCCGATCGAAGCCATTTGAAAACAAATAACTTGTGCAAAGTGATACAAAGGATTGGTTCAGATGTAATCATTGAATTTGTGCCGTGGGGCTGTTAGGCTCTGATTCTCCACAGATGAGAGAGGGAGAGAGAGAGTATTTACAGGTGAGACCAGGTCTGACACTGAGGTCAGAGCTGTGCAGGCAAAGGGACACTGGAGTGTGGAAAACTAACTTATTACAACTAAGAAAGAAAGGAAAAGGATTATTTACTGAATTTAAAGCCTTACTGTGGAATATTTCAGGCAAAGCAATGACATCTCCGACGAGAAAAAAAAAGAAAAAGTCCAAGATTGTGCCGCTGACGGATGCCCTGGCGTTTTGGTGCGCTCTGTATTGACTGTTTTTGTGTGTAAATCATGTGTCAGCGTGCTCCTACACCCATGAAGAGCTCTTAAACATCAGAACTTCCATCCCTATGGATCTATTTCCAGTTTCCTTAGCATCGCTGCAGATTTAGTGCTAATTTTGGCCTAGAGAGTGAGACGCCACAGAAGAGGAAAGCGCGCGCCTTCGGAGACGCGGTTGCATGTACGCCCTTACCTGGGATTTTCCTCTCCAGTGTCCGCTCACTCAGCAACAAGACTGATGAGCTGGCGCTGCTGATGAGCAGAAACAGAGATTTTTCTTGGTTTTCTGTTTTGTGCTTCACAGAGACGTGGCTCAGTGAGTCGACCCTGGACTGCGCGCTGCAGCTGGAGGGATTCCAGCTCCTCCGCGCCGACACAAAGGGATCTCTCCGGTGGAAAAACAAAAGAAGGCGGAGGCGTCTGTTTCTTCATCAACAACGCTTGGTGCTCCAATGTACCTGTGATCTCCAAACACTGCCCTCCTGATCTGGAATATCTCTTCATTAACTGCAAACCATTCTACTCTCCACGTGAGTTCACTTCATTCATTCTGGCCACTGTTTACATCCCACCGAGCGCAAACGTGCAGGAGGCACGATTCTGTGAGGACAGTATTATTCCCACACGCACCAGGGTGATTTATAACAATGTCAAGCCCTGGTTCACACCCAAAAGGAGACTTTCTCTGCCAACGACCCTTCTGCTGTTTGGTGAGGGCTCAGGCAGCCTCCCCCCACGCTGCCGACGACCATCTCACTACAATGGACATTTCTCCCAATCCCACCCCGGGCCTCCCCACCCCCCCACCGGCCTCTTACTTCAAAGAGAAGATCTAAGGTGACAGTTTCGGAAGTTCAACCCCCGAAAAGCTGCTGGACCAGACAGTGTCTCCCGCCACAAGAACCGCTTCTTTCCGTCTGCCGTTGGACACCTGCCACTTTAACAATAATATAAAAGCAGCTATCTATTGCACTGCCAAATATGCACTACTGTCTATCCAGCTGTACATTTCTGTATATAGTCTTAGTCTATTTTATTTTATTTTATTTTATTTTACTAATTTTTTGCATGCTCTTTTTTATGTTTTGCTATAATTTTATTCATTGTTTTATGTTTTTTATGTTGCACCTTACACCAAAGCCAAAGTTCCTATGTTTGTGAATTTTGATCACTGACAATGGCAATAAACCGATCCTGATTCTGAGAATACTTTGCAATATTTTACATTTCGAGATATGTCTACTTTTTAGAAAACCACAATTTGACTCAAGTGACAATTACTGACTGAATTACTGACTTTCTATGTTAATTGTTCTTCTCACCTTGACCAGACAAACGTTTTGGCATCACCAGCAGATTCTATGGTGAGGTTTTCAGTGCTGCCTGAAACAGCAGATCTGGTCTGTTCTCTGATGGAACCGAGCCTGGTGGAACAAAAGAGAGGAGAACACACGTTTGACACTGCCTGATCAGAGCCGGCGATATTCAGGAGCATGCTTTGTTAGCCCCACTAATTACTTTCCAAATGGAGCCATCTATCTCCATCGAGCGCACTGCTGATAAAAGAGTGCGTTATCAAGTGCAGGCACTTTGTTATGGGTGAACAATGACTGCACCAGAAATTCAAATACAACATCATTAATATGCACTTAAATGCTAGGAAATCAGCCGCAAATATTCAAATGGTATTCAAATCAACAACAGGGTTCATTGTGACCTTGTGTTAGGGGGAAATGGAGGCTGTGCTCTTCATTCGACTCTCTGTTCAACAATATAACAGGAAAACAGCAAGAATGTGTTTTTCTTAAGATCAAGGGTTTATTTACAGTCACAAATGAATGCTAGATTAATACATTTTGCACTGAATTAGTCACATTTAGGATCATAACAAGTTTTAACCATGTTCTACCATTATTCCCTCATCAAAACTCTGGATTTGTATTTCATCATTCACATTTGTTTAATGAATCCTGTTTACGAGGTCCTCTTTAGTGTTAGTTGAACTCAAAGATCTTCTGTTCTACTTTTAAGTGCATACATCCTCACTAGACTCATTCTGAGCATTTCTGCCTCAAATCACCTTCAGTACATGCTTACATTAGGATGTTGGAACAAGCTGGTTTGAATGTCTGACTGATTTAATGTAGTGTGTGCTTTCAGTAGATACAAGTCCTAAAGCATGTGTGTTTAATAAAATATTGTGTGGTAAGTCAGTTCCTTGAGTGAAAATTGACGTGATGTGAAAACGTGTGCTGTGCAAAATAAACTGGCATTTATTCCATGTGACGCTGATTTCTCCAATGATCTCTGTTTGAAAAAGTCAGAATGCCTCGTGTATTCTTATCTCCATGGGACTGCTCTTTGGTTATGGATAAAAGCGTTGGACTGTGTGCAGGGCTGGTTACCATGTGACTGTTGGAGGACGGGGGCAGGTATTCACAGGGTCGTGTACTGGATTTGTGAGAACTGGCTGCCTGATTCTGGATATTCCTGAAAATGGCAGAAAACTCTACATGTGAGATGCTGGGGAGAGTCTGTGAGATTTTATTTTTAATAAATATTTCCTTTTAAAACACTGTTTTGTTTTTGTTTGGCTATAAGTTTTACATTTTAATTCTCTTCTCCACCCCCTTCTCTCACCTCACTCCCCCCTCTCTCCCTCTTCTTCACCCTCATCTCTCCTCTCTCTCTTACCCCCCTCTCTCTCCTCTTCTATCCCCCTTCTCTCTTCCCCCCTCTCTTCTATCTTGTTTTCTCACCCTCCTCTCACCCCCTCTCTCCTCTCGTTCATTCTTGCCCCCTCTCTCTTGTTCTCTCACCCCCTTCTCTCTTCTCATTCTCCTCCTCTCTCCTCTCATTCTCTGTCCCCCCTCTCTCTCTTCTCGTTCTCTCTCTTCTCTCTCACCCCCCTCTCTTCTCTCCTCTTGTTCATTCTCGACATCCTCTCTCTCTTCTTGTTCTCTCACTCTCCTCCTTTCTCTTCTCTCTCCCCCCTCTCTATTCTTGTCCCCTCCCTCTCGTTCTCTCTCACCCCTCTTGCCACTCATTCTCTCCCCCCTCGCTCTTCTTGTTCCCCTCCTCTCCTCTCATTGTGATGCCGCTCGTTCTCCCCCCCTCTCCCTGATCCAGTCCATAGGCACACACTTGTTAGCTCGTGCCCTCCCTTGTTGACAGCATCATTTGTTCAGGGCCTATCTTCCTCGGCAGCGCGGCCTGATAACTGTGAGGAGACGAGGATTCATGCGTACACCTGACAAATGACAGCCCTCCCTCTGTCGGAGCTCAGAGACGGATGTCCACCCTGAATCAATTTCCTGCCGCATATCTCAGTCCTACAATACAGAGAAACAAGAAAAACAGAGTGAGCAGAAAGAGGAGTTTGGAATTACAACTCGTGCAATTTAATATGAGCCAAATGAAGATGACGGTGAGTGAGAAATTGCTATTTGCCACATGACAGACCTGAGGCAGCTATAGCTTACCACCACCGAGTGTGGAGGGAATGATTATTGCAATGTTAAGTGTCTTTGAGTGCCCCAAAAAGCATTATATATCATTTGTTTCTTTTATTTATTTGAACAGAGACAGTGTACATTTCTGTAAATGTACCAGTTTTAGCTGTAAAGATAAAAAAAGCTTTTCAACTGTAGTCCCTGAGCAAGGTGTAGAGGTGCCGACAGATAACGCAATAATATTAGCATTCACTGTAAATACAAAAATGTGAAGTCTACATAGGCTTCTAGGTTGTTAATGGTTATGGTGAATCAATTCTCATGAAAGCAGGTCTGAGCTGCAGCTCGATGAAAAAAGTAAAATTGACAATCTACAAAATGTGAATATGTGTCTTCCACAACTGGTGTGAGTTAACTAAACCATGAGTCAAGTTGGGTCCAAAAATATTTGCAGCAGTTTGTCATGAGCACCCAAGCTAATCAAATGAATAGGAATTAATTAATTCATTATTTCTTTTTTGGGTAACAAAGGATCAAACGATTGTTTAATGGCACAGACACGGTCTGCCATTTGCCCTGAACAGTGAAAACCAGGATAAACTCATCGGTTTTGATGACATGACGGTTTTGATGAGCTTCTCTAAGGCGGTTCCTGACAGTTTGTGCAGAAATTCTTTGGTTAAAGCGATTGTGTTGCGGCGCTGGTGGACATTCTGCCGTCACACGCCAACTGCACGCTCCGGCAAAGCCATGTTACTGTTTCATTTCAGAGTGTCTTTTTATTCTGACCAGCCTCAGGCATATTGTGCCATATTCATGCTGTCTAATCAGCATCTTGATGTGCCACACCTGTGAGATGGGATGGATTCGCTCTATAAAAAAGAAGTGCTCACTAACACAAATTTGGACAAATCTGTGCACAATATTTGAGAGAAATAGGTCTAGGTGTTTGTAGAAAACGTTGTATATCTCTGACTGTAGTCAAGTGGACAATGCTAGCCTGCTAAGTAAGTGTAAGTGTTTTATGTTCTTCAATAGAGCTCCTGCAGATATCATCAAACTATCCCAGCATGCACCACCAAACTCCACCCTGGCATGGATGAAACTAGAAACTTGGAGTCAAAAAATGTTTTCACCATTTTATTAAGATCACATCGTTTTGTTAATATCAGTGGACATTATATATACAGGGCTTTATTATGAAGTATATTTCTCACAAACATCTCCAGAGACACCTTAGGACCACATCAGACGATGGAAAGTGACAAGCACTATACAGCATTGAATCCCGTTAAAGCTCACTCTGTGCCACCTAAGGGTCGCAGATGTGTCATATTATTTGTTTTAACATGTATAATATCCTTTTACCTTCCAATTGCGTGAACCGAGCTCTTGCCAAACCGGAAGTGCCATTACCATCCGTAGCAAAAAGAGTCAAAAGTGGGCGGGGCAGAAAAAGTTGAATATCCTAAAGGCGAATAAGGGCATGCATATGCAATGTACAATGTCTCATATTTCCAAAGAATACAGCATGAACATTAGAAAATGCAAATGTTAATGAAGCAGGAAAACACTTACGTCACTTATGATAGTTGTATAGCCCAGTCTAAAAATGGCACGTTTGACTGAACTGACTAAAACATTAATATTGTTATCTGATTAAAAACAATAAATATAACTATGAATAATTAATGTGTTAAAAATGTCCTAAATGACACATAAATATAGCTAACATGTCACTGAAAACATATCTTATAAATAGTTAATCTTCTTTATTTTTATTCCAGACTCAAAGCAGTCCGTATTAAACATGTAAAAACAGACAAAACAACAAACGATGCAAGAATAATTTAAATTCCATACAAGCACTTTCTCCAGGGCCTCCAAAGTTCAGGCACTTCAGAACTCTCCAGAGCTTTGTGCTTTCTTTTTCTGGGTTTTTGAAGTTTGGGGTGATTGTCCTGCAAACCAAGCTTTTTGACACTGGGCCCTTACATTACAAGACAAAATCCTTTGGTAATGCTCAGATCACATGATGCCTTGTACACGGTCAAGGCACCTAGTGCCAGAGGCAACAAAACCACCCCAAAAAATCTTTGAACCACCACATTTGACAGTACTGTGTTCTTTATAGGCTTCAGTAAACAGTAGAATAATGTGCTTTACCAAAAAGCTCTCTCTTGGTCTCATCTGTCCACAAGTTTTCCCAGAATAATTTTGGTTTACTCACACACATTTTGGCAGTCTTGCTTTTTTATATCTTTGTGTCAGTAATGTGTCTGTGTCTGTGTCTCCTGTCATAGCGTTTCGTTTCATTCAAATTTCAATGGATAGTTGCCGCTGACACAGATGCACCCTGAGCCTACAGGACAGCTTGAATTTCTTTGGAATTTGTTTGGGGCTGCGTATCCACTATCCGAACTATTCTGCGTTGCAAACTTTCATCCCTTTTCCTCTTCTGTCCACGTCCAGGGAGATTAGCTACAGAGCCAGGGGTTGCAAACTCACTGTTCATGGTGCACACTGTGGACAAAGGAACATCAAGATCTCTGGAGATGGACTTGTAACCTTGAGATTGTTGAGATTGAGATTTTTCACAATGTTGGTTCTCCAGTCCTCAGACAGTTCTCTTCTCCTTTTTCTGTTCCCCATGTTTAGTGTGGCACGAGTCATCTTCTCTCCTTTTATCTGCTTTCAGGTGTGATTTTTATATTTCCCACACCTGTTACAGGTGTGCACACGTATATGTAACAAGGTTAAAGTGTTATTGAATACCATCAAAATATGTATCAGTTACACCCCCATTTTTATTTATTTATATAAGTTTGGATACTGTAACTGGCAGTGGTGGTAACCGTGGCAACCCCCCCTGCTCTGCCCCTTCAACTGATGAGAGACTTGAACACGGTATGTTACAACTTTGCTCTTGAGTTGTAATCTCTCATTATCGGCAGTTAGCTTTATAGGGAGTAACTGTCGCGGCTCACAATGTTGACGTTAAATACATACTGTTGGAGTTGAATTCTCAATATTGTTTTGTTGTTGCTGATTTCAGGTATGTAATGTATGGGGGAGTTCACAAGTTTAAATTTCAATTAATAACAGTTTTATATTTGCATTATGAACTGTGTGTTGAAAGTCCAGGGGTTACATTTACACACACATAGACACTACTGGCAAAACTCATTTTTTAAAATTTGTTTTTTTTTTTGGTCAGTTTCTCTCAACATATCGACTTTTATGTGGAAACAACAAACCTGCCCAATCTGCTCCGTTTTCTTAAAATGCACCTAAGATCATCTCTTAAAGTGGCACCTACACACACCAAACTTTACAATCTAGGACTCAACAAGATTTTGATTCCATATGAAAACATTAAATTCAAACTTGTATTTTTTTTCCCTTACATTTATTTGACTAAACTACAAGGGATGTTTCAAATTGATGTCTTTTCCCCCTATTCACCTGCAGTGTCTCACCTTAAGTGAATGAACTGAATGTCATTTCTTTTCTAATTATTATTATATTATGTCTTTCTAGTTCTTGATTGTTGGCTCGATTGGTGAAAAAAAAAGATAAGTGACACAAAGGTTTTATTTGTTTGTGTTGTACTGAAGTTTGTCTCCAGTGAGAATCAATAGTAAAATCTTTTAAGTCATGGACAATTCCAATAAATTGCCTAAGTCTTTTTTTTTTTCTGCACATTTTAAACTGATACCTGTTCGCAACTCTAATAGAATGCACCATGACATATTAGAAATAAAAGAAAATTCAACTATCAAATGAAAAATTGTGTTTTTTCAATTTGCCCAAAACTTTGTAAAGGGACAATTACTAAGTAGCATATTTCATTAATTATACTATGAGGCTAACAATATATGAATTAATGCGATTATAATATGGCGTTATGCCAATTATTTAACTAATAGAATGTTCTCTGTAAACCACAAAATATTCTGTATTCTTGAAGAGAATAAGAAATATATTTCCCTGTAAAGCCTCTCAGAAGCTCAGCTGGGCAGTGTGTGTGTGTGTGTGTGTGTGTGTGTGTGTGTGTGTGTGTGAGTGTGTGTGTGTGTGTGTGAGTGTGTGAGTGCTCAGCGCCTTGCGTGTGTGTCTTGCATGTGTAAACGGTACCTGTGCAATGTCTTGGCGTGTGTGTGTATTTGTGTGTGCGCGCGTGTATATGTGTGTGTGTGTGCTTGTGTGCGTGCGTGTGTGTGCGCCTGTGCGTGTACATGTATGTGTGTGTATGTGTGTGTACGCGTGTGTGTATATGCGTGTGCGCCTGTGTGTGTGTACATGTGTGTGTACGTGTGTGTGTGCGTGCGTACATGTGTGTACATACGTGTGTATGTGTGTTTGTGAATGATTGGTGGTAGTGGGAGGGGCTTATGGTACAGATAGGCAGCCTCGCTTCAAACTTTCTGCCTCAGGACAGCTGTGGCGGAAACAGCAGTCACCACCGAGTGTGAAGTGAATGAATAATGCAATTTTTTTGAGTGTCATGAAAAGTGCTATGTAGTAGTATGTATTATTGTTATCATTATCCCCTTGGAGACATTTGCATTTGACAAAAACCCTCGTCCAGACTGTAGTTGTGCAGTGCTGAGTACTACAAATGCGTATCACTTCACTATTACTTTATACTGTGTGTCATTGTTCAGGAGTTGTTGTAGTGAAGGCGTTGAGGTGCTGACAATATTTCATATCCATTGTGCGCGTCTCGCCGGGCAGTATCCAGTGTCCTCTGCTCAGGATGTGGAGCGACTATTAATCCTCACATTGATTCACTTTGTGGTGGATTGCCCCAAACTGCAGCGGTAACTCAAGCTGTCCAGGCGCGTCCTGGAGGCTGCCCTGTGTTACGCCTCTAAAACAACACCACTCATCTGTCACACTCACAGTCAGACAGCTTCAACTCGGACTGCCTGAAGAAAGGAAACAGGAAAATTCAAATTCAACCAGGAACTCTGTGTTTCCACTTTTCTCTTTCCTCTGTGCATTGCAAACTGTATAACTGGCCTAGTCTAATTTAAAACGATTTTTGCATGTCTGTGCATGTAAACCCAGGAACTACAATTGAGGTGTCTTGATTTGTCTTTCAAAGATCCCAAAAACACATGTGTAGAAGTGTGTGTAGTGGTGTTCCTGCTGCTTGTAACATTGCAGTCCCATCACACGAGGAGCAGATGGAGAGGCTTCAGCTGCACCAGGGAAGAAACAGACAAGAAATATTACATGAGATTCACTGTTTTAGATCAGCATTAGTGGACAAGCACGTGTGCTTTTGTTTTGGTCCGCAAAATCAAAAGGCCACACCATTCTTACACCTGAAAAAAACCAAAAACCAAAACCCATAATTTTCTATATTATTTAGCCCCAATATGACATTTTCTTTCTGTTAAAATGGACCCAATTAACTTCATCAGTTTCATAAATTTGTGTCTTTTTGTTATTTCCCTGTATGTGTGTGAACAATCAGACAGAAATCAGATTTCTCACATCAGATGTAAATGTTGACATGCCATTTCGATAATCTGAGAACTCCAGGAATGACGTGGCTACCTGCAGCACATTCATGTTAAATACATGATCTTACCCAGAACGTGTGCGAGGCAATTGTCTGTGCTCCAACCGGGCTGAGCTGCTGTCTAACGGCCTGATCACATTTCCTCCGATAAAGTGTTGAAGCAGCATTCTCCAGCTGCAGATTCCATATCACTTTGGAGATGAGATATTTATATTAAAAGGCTTTCAGTGCAATCAATCTATCCCGAGAGACGTAGGAGCGAGAGGAGCGGCGTTTCATCAGGCCTGCTTCTTCCACCTCATTATGGTCCAGAGCAGTGCGATGGGGCTCTGGGGGCTGCTTTGAAACGGAGAACAAATATTTCTCTAACCGGGGATACTGTGCGGCCTTCAGTGAGACGAATAGTGCGCGGCCGACATCACTTTGGAATTTGAGGAGCTAACAATGCCAGTGCTCTTCAAAGCTGCGCGGTCACGTCATAGCTTTAAAATGGGGCTCTTCCTGGTTCAGAGAGTGACAGCAGGCTCCACTTTGATCAGGACTGATAGGATAGCACTTCTAGGCTCATGTGAAACTGTCAATCAAGACACAGCCTGGACACAACATGGTCCTTAACACATGAGATGTAGCTAGCAAGGGCAAAGGTTTCAGGTTAAAGACCTTACTGACCCATTTGTCCTTTATTATGTTTATGATTAGGGAATGATTCTTCAACTTTTATTGGTGTTTAGTTTATTCTCACTTTTTAGAATAGTTTTATTGTTTGTTGTATTGTCTGTTGTATTGTACAGAATCAGTTCTAGCCCTGAACAAGGCCACCAGCTTTTAGCAGATTTAGCAGTGTCTTCTTAACCATAAAGTTGTTTTAAATCCCAATAAAGGCCTCTAGGTTGAATAGTTCTACAGTCCCGCCTGTTATTCACACTCTTGAAGGAAACCACATTGAAATGGTCAGTTTCTGGCAGCTCTCAAAGACAAACTCTCCTTTAATGTGTATACCTTACCATGACATTATTTGTATAGGATTAAATCTTGTTTTACTGTGTATAGAAGGAAGTACCGTATATTGTAGAATTGTTGATGTCCACATTTGATTTATATGCATGCCCCCTCTACTCTAAGGCCTCTCGATTCTGTTTATCACGGTGCCTTGAGCTTTATAACTGGTCATATCTCACTCATCATTGGATTCTGTATTTTGCAGTTCACAGAGAGCAACATTGCCTTTTGTTCATGTACAAGGCCCTATGTGACAAACTTCACTCCTAAATATTCATTTTGAGAAGTTCTGTGGGTAAACTCCTGAAAGGTGGAACAGGCTCCAGGACAGACTCAGACTGCACAGACTGCACAGACTGGTCCCCAAACACACACATCTTGTAAATGTTGTTCACATTGTACATGTTTTGATTTGATTCTTATTCATTACATGTGTGAATGTTATGTTAAAAACACTCACACGCACAATACACTCACTCACACTCACACTACACTCACACTACCACACTACACTCACACTCACAATGCACTCACAAGCACAATACACTCACACTCACGTGCACAATACACTCACACTCACGTGCACAATACACTCACACTCACGTGCACAATACACTCACACTCACGTGCACAATACACTCACACTACATTCACTCACACTCACATTACACTCACAATACACTCACAATACACTCACACTCATGTGCACAATACACTCACGTGCACAATACACTCACACTACCTTCACTCACACTCACATTACACTCACAATACACTCACAATACACTCACACTCACGTGCACAATACACTCACACTCACATGCACAATACACTCACACTACACTCACTCACAATACACTCACACAACACTCACAATACACTCACAAGCACAATACACTCACAATCACATGCACAATATACTTACAATACACTCACACTACACTCACAATCACAATACACTCACACTCACAATACACTCACACTCACAATACACTCACAATACACTCACAAGCACAATACACTCATAATCACATGCACAATATACTTACAATACACTCACACGCACAATACACTCACAATATACTAACAATACACTCACACTACACTCACTCACACTCACAATACACTCACACAACACTCACAATACACTCACAAGCACAATACACTCACAATCACATGCACAATATACTTACAATACACTCACACGCATAATACACTCACCCACAATAAACTCACACTCACACGCACAATACACTCACAATATACTCACACTACACTCACACTCACAATACACTCACACTCACAATACACTCACAAGCACAATACACTCACATTCACACGCACAATACACTCACACGCACAATAAACTCACACTCACACTACACTCACAGTACACTCACACTCACAGTACACTCACACTCACAGTACACTCACACTAGTGAAGGTGTGTGAAGAGTCTTGCCTCGAAGGGTGAGGACCTTCTAATCAGGATTCATCAAAGTGTGAATAAAGCTAAATATAATTTTTAGTCTTAATTATACATTTTATCCTAATCAAGAACAGAAGGAACATTCACAAACATATGATAAATAAGTCCAAATTGACCTGAACTGATTTTTTAGTCTAGACGTTTGCTCACTATGAAGAAGAATAAAGTGAAATTAAAGCCGCGAAGCGGCGATGGTGGCCCTCACCCCGCACGCGACCGCCTCCCCACGCGGTCTCGGCCGGTCCCAAACCGAGCCGGGGCGCCGTCCTCCTCTTCTGAGCCTCACCTGGGCCCCCGTGACCTCCCCTCCCCCCGCTCACGCCAAGCGCCATCCCCATAGAAGTGCATTGGCGGGCACTGCTTTCCAGAAGTGGCGAAACCGTCCAAAACCGGACTTTGATGTAATTGACTTTTTGGATCGAAATGCTCTAAATAATGCATCTGCCAAGTTTCACTGACTTTGCTCGAAATAAATTTGGCCTCTCCATAGACATATGATATGTCTCATAGGAAATGTATGGGGGATATGCGGGCCCCCCCAGGCCAAACGATCCAAAATAGGACTTCGGTGGAATTGACTTTTTTGCAGCTTTTGCTGCTGAAAATCAATTTACCAGATTTCGTGGAAATCAGGAAATGTTGGTACTTTTACATGACCAGCAGGGGGCGCTATAGTGAAAACTGCTTATGTGCTCCTGAGTCTGTTCGGTTAAATATTTTATTCTGCATCTGTGACTACAGTTTGGGCTCTGCAGGGCAATACCTGTGGCTAGGAGAGTTAGAAACAGGAAATGAAGGTGATTTCTGACAGTAGGTCCAGTGGCGGACTTAGCTATTTTGGGGCCCAAGGCAAACTTTTGTGAAGGGGCCCTCCTCTATGGGTCCCATTACAAAACGTTATATATTATAATTATATAATATATAATTCATTTATAATTCATTATGAATTATAATTCATTTATAATTCAAGTATAATTCATTTCCATAATCCATTTGATTTAACTCATTAATGTGATTTGAGAATAAACTGCATGTCTGTTCTTGATTAGAACCAATCACAGTAGCCATGTTTACATGCGCAAAATGTCTTTAATCTGATCATGAATCAGATTAGAATTTTACTGTGTACATGGACCCTGAAAAAAATAATCTGATTACGACACGCGTTTACATCTGTTATACATTTGATTGGAATAAATTATTTTTACATGCGCAGGAATTGGCTAACATACTGAAACAGTAGAAGAAGAACAAACTTCCGTTGTAAACAAACTTGGCTGGCGTCGTTTGGCTCGTGAACATTTTTCTTCGTTGATTTCATGGTGTCGCGCGACAAAGCCTCCTGCGATTTTTCTTGGCGCGATCCGGCGCGTCGCGAATCCTGCGATTCTGTCGCGGCGCGCGACGCATTAAGAGCTTACATTGCGGCGTCGCGAAAATCGTTTCATTCGCGTGACTGGGGCTAAGAAGGACGTAAACAAACCAAACGCATGATTGACCGAACAGACCCGAGCCCGCGCACGTGTAGAACCGTAAACTGAGTTCCGTGCAGAGTTTTATTGGCAGAATAAGCGCCTGACAGGGCTTCAAGTGTTTAGTGTTCTACCTGCACCAACGGAACGCCTCCTGTTCCAGAAGTGCCTGTCCCTCCGCTGACGCTGGCCCAATGATCCCTCTCCCTCGCTCTTTTCTTCAGCTTTTTGGGAGGGCATCCGTGGCTCTCTCTCTCTCTCTTCTCTGCTCCTGTAGCAGCCGCGCGCTTTTATTATGGTGCCGACAGACTTAGTGCCTGCGTGAAAGACATAAAAACTTGGATGACTCTTAATTATCTGCTCCTTAACCCTGAAAAAACCGAGGTCATTCTGCTGGGCCCTAAGCACCTGCGAGACTCCTTATCTGACCAGATAGTTTCTCTGGACAATATCACTGTAGCCCCCAGCTCTACTGTAAGAAACCTTGGGGTCCTATTTGACCAAGATCTCTCATTCAAAGCTCATATAAATCAAGCCTGTAAAACAGCCGACTTTCATTTGCGTAACATAGCCAAAATTAGAAAAATCCTGCCCAGAGACGATGCCGAAAAACTCATCCATGCATTTGTCACATCCAGATTAGACTATTGTAACGCCCTGCTTACAGCGTGTCCTAAAAGCTCTATAAGAAGCTTTCAACTGGTTCAAAATGCAGCAGCAAGATTATTAACAGGTACTAGAAAAAGAGATCATATTTCACCAGTGTTGGAGTCTCTTCACTGGCTTCCTGTTGAGTTTAGAATCAAATTTAAAATCCTCCTCCTGACTTATAAAGCTTTAAACAATATGGCCCCATCCTACCTCAAAGATGCAATAGTAGCGTACCATCCAAACAGAGCTCTTTCGTTCTCAAAATGCTGGACTATTGTTAGTCCCCAGAGTCTCTAAAAGCACAGTAGGAGGTCGAGCATTTAGCTACCAAGCTCCTATGTTATGGAACCAGCTCCCTGTTCATGTAAAAGAGGCCGACACAGTCTCTACATTTAAGACCAGCTCAAAACGTTCCTCTTTGAAATAGCTTATGGTCAGGCCAGTTAGGAACAGAAATAAAAACCTACAGTTTTAGCTACTCTGCCCTTGGAGCAATTCTGCTGGGAAGTATGGCAGCTTGAACACTATCCTCTGGTTCTTCCTACTTTATCTATCAACAATATTTAATATTACTTCAACTGTAGTCTGTTCATTGCTGTTCACATGTTTCTCTTTCTCTCCACTTCCCCCGGGGAGTGGAGACTGTTTCAGACACTGCGGCGGCTGCTCCAGTGACGACCCCCCCACCCCCACCTGTCTGGACGATCTATGCGCCACCCGCCTGGACAGCTGGATTAGCCACACCTCGTCTGCCTGGACGAACTCCTTCTACTTTAGATGAACTGTTCCTCATCTCCTGCTGGAGGATCTCTCTACACTGGTGGACTGCTCCTCGTCCGCCTGGAGGAACTCTTTAAAGCCACCTCCCTCTTGAGTGGTTCTGGCTCCACAGTCCAAGTGGATGCGTCAGTCCTAGTTAATCTGCAGCCTGTCCGTCCGTGGGAGTAGGATCTCTCCTTCACTGTGGTTCTCCCCGAGGTTTCTACTTTTTCCCATGGGGTTTTTTGTAGTTTTTCCTCGCCGCGAAGGAGGGTCAAAGGACAGGGGCATTCTGGGACAGTTATCTGAACTGCTTTTACCTGTGGCCCATCGAGGCAACTGTTGTTGTGATTTTGGGCATTATAAAAATAAATTGATTTGATTTGATTTGATTTGATTTGCCGTCACATATTTTGATCACTTTATCGAGGAAAACAACACAGTGCTGGCTGCACACCGCGCTCCGCGGAGCATATGTTACACACGTGACACCACACGTGCTCGTCTCTGCCTTGAGACCGAGCCCACATGGCCCAGGTCCGCGCCCAGCCCGACAACAGAGCGGAAAATGTGGTCCCGAACGCCCGCTCCCAGGAATCTAAACTCTAGCAGCAGGTCAGCTGTGCTGGTCGCGCTGGTCGCTGACGTAACAGACATGCGCAGAGAGGATTCTGTGGCGTGTTTACATTAATCATTTTTATTTCGATCAGGCTTTTAATCCGATCACATGTGTCCATGTAAACGTGGCTAGTGACTACACCATTCAGCTCTCCCTTTATAGCACTACCACATGCTGTATTCAACACTATATTATGACTGACTCAAAGGTGGCTATTATACCATTATTACCATATCATGTACATCCTCTTCGATATCCGTCAGTGTCACGTTGTTTATGTTAGACGTGCTGGTCAAAGGCTGATGAGTCCGGGACTCGGCCCAACAGTTCGACATCAGCGGGTGTTGACACGGAGTGTGCGGGCTGGTGCTCTTCACCTCCCTCCTCTTCCCTACTGTAGTCCGGGGACACAGGCTCATTAACAGCTACTGTTGTTGACACCGTGAAAAAGTTTGTTAACTTAGGTAGCGTGGCTACATATTTACTAGTTTGCTCGCGTTTTTTGCGTTTTTCTGCGCCGCTTGGATAAGTCCGCTTCATTTCTCGTCTTGTGTTGTCTTGTTTTGCTACCGCCTCTATTCAACACAGCGCTACCAGGGTTGGTGACGTAACGATGATGACGAAGAGGAACAGTCCATTATCGTGTTGAGTGGAGGGGTGTCCACATTATGCATGTGTTGCGATTTTGCGTTTCAGAACACTTTTGTGAATGCCGTTTTAATTTCCTCATTGTACACACAACGAAAACAACTGGGAACGATGATTGCGGGGAGGGAGGTTGTCGGGGGCCCCTAGTAGTAGGGGGCCCAAGGCATGTGCGGCCCCTTGCCTAATGGTAAGTCCGCCACTGAGTAGGTCATGACTAAACCGAATGAGACAGGCCAAAAAAGTGGTTTATTACAAAATTTCAATGCGTCCAGATCAGGAATGTGTATGTTAGACTGATCTCAGCCCAAAAGCCTAGGACCCTTTTGCAATGGAAAAAAAAAAATTTGTGGCGTCTAAAATTCAAATCAATATGGCCGCCTTGCCATTGTCTGATCACTGCGCACCAATTATGTTTTAGGGTCGTCTTTATGTGTACTATCACTGTGCACTATGCATCTCCCTTTCCATAGGCCTCACCCAACAGGTGGCGCTGTAGAGGCTGTATTTGACTTGCATGAAAAATTGTGTTATGGGACATTGATTTTCCTTAAAAGGAGTCACAGTAATAAGTTTGGTGGCTGTTACTCACTGTTTAGTGGGTTTTTGCTCCATCTTTGAGTGATGAGAGTCAGGCTCCCATAGAGAATGAATAGGAGCTCAGGAGGGCCCTAGAGGCAAAAGTGTGAAGAATAGGGCATGGGTCTCATTGACGTTTTTGCTTCATATAAAGCAAGTAATCATCTCCCAAAATTTGGTGTCAATCGGACAATCTGGACACTTTTAACTGAACTGTAGGGGGCGCTATAGTTATTAATAGCCCTGTGCTCCCTGGTCTATTTTGTGTAATATTCAATTCTCCATCATTGGGGGCAATTTGGGCTCTGTAGGCACAGTCCACCTGCCTTTGAGGGATAAGCAAAAAAACAGAAAATGATGGCGATATTTTACAGGAAGTCACGCGTAAACCCTAAGAGATATCTCCAAAAATTGTTTTTTTATTGAATTTCAATGCGTCCTGATCAGGAACGTGTATGTTAGACTGATCTAGGCCCAAAAACCTAGGACCCTTTTGCAATGGAAAAAAAAAACTTAAAGTGGCGTCTAAAATTAAATTCAATATGGCCGCTTTGTCGTTGGTCTGATCACTGCGCACCAATTATGTTTTAGGGTGGTTTTTATGTGTACTATCACCGTGCCAAATTTTATGGGCCTCCTCCAAAGTAAATGCGTCTCCCTCTCCATAGGCCTCACCCAAAAGGTGGCACTGTAGAGGCTGTTTATTAGTTTCATGAAAAATACAGTTATGGCCCATTAATGTCCCTTTAAAGGAGTCTCTGTATTAAGTTTGGTGGCTGTCCTGCAGGTTTTAGTTGTTTTTTATTGCAGCCTTGTGTGAAGACAGTTAGACTCCCATAGATAATGAATAGAAGATCTGGAGGGCTCTAGAGGCAAAAGTGTGAAAAATAGGCCATGGGTCTCATTGGCTTTTCTGATCAGGAGGCCGTCTAGGAATTGTCTACAAATTTTCACAAATAAAAGTCAAAGTAATGGTTTTTCTCCCCATTGTAATTTAGTGCGTTCCTACAGGTGGCGCCGTAGGGTTGATTGTTATTGTGTGCATATAAATGGATTCAGCAGCTTTACGTAGATGAGTGTTTCAAATTTCATGTCGATCGGAGTATGCATGTGCGTGCAGGAGCTATTTAAATGATTTGGTGAGCACTCTTTGCGCCCCTGGTGGCCAACGGTGATAAATGCACCATATCACTAATTCATTTTTTTTCATGGCGCCCTGCACTGGACAGATTCCCCAAGTTTCATCCAAATCGGACAAAGTCGATGTTTGACTTAATAGGTAGGGGGCGCTAGCGAGTACTTTTTATTTATTTTATTTTATTTATTTTATTTATTACATTCAGATCATAATTACGCACTCGTGACTGAAATTACAGCTCTGTCAGTCCAAGCGTGTAGCCATGACATGCGATCGGAAAAACAGGACACGAAGGCGTTCGTTGATGGCGAGCCACGGCGAGACCATTCGAGATATCCGAATAAAAGTGGCCGATTATTAAATTTCAATGTGTCCCGATCGCGTAAATGTATGCCAGACCCACGTATGGCAAAAGCCCTAGTCCATGTTCTCCGTCAAAAAAAAAAAGTCAAACTGGCGTGGCGACTTCCGTCCAATATGGCCGCCGTGCGCTTGGTCCGAGGGCCGCGCTCCAATGTCATGTTTTGCTCGGTTCACTGTTCTCTATCACTGTTCCGAGTTTCGTGTGCGTCGGGCAAAATTTGCTCGTCCCATTTCCCATAGGGGTCCGATTCGGGCCGGTGCTGCTCGTTCGGTTCGGGTCGGACGCTCTCGAGATGCGTGAAATACGAAATTTTTTTCCGGGCCGATCGCGACTATACCCCCATTGAAGACTTTTCGTGCATGTTTACTGGGTCAAAAAGGGCCGCGAAGAGTAAGAAAACGAGAAAAATAATAATAAGCAAGAAAGGACGAAACACAATGTCCCTCGCCAGTTTACTGGCTCGGGCCAACAAGAAACGGACGAAACACAATGTCCCTCGCCAGTTTACTGGCTCGGGCCAAAAATACATTATGTAGCAGGGCAATTTGATCAAAAACTGAAAAATCCCACTTCACACAAATATTGCTGTGTCTGTAGAGCATCTTCTGGTTGGAAAATTATAAATAGTTCGTGGCCCGACAGAGGCACAGCTCATACAGGGAAGGACCCTCAGAGAAAACACGTTATTTCCTGCATTCTGGTGAAATTTAGTCATCTGGCCAAATGGAAAACTGTATCATAGAGCAAACAATATTCACCTTATTCTGCCCACTCTTGCCTCTTCACCATTGATCCATACTTCACGCATAAAGGTACTTCCGCTTTGGCGGGAACTCTGTTCACACATACAATATAATAGCCAACAAGGGAAAAGTCTTGCCACTAAAACATTTTATAAAGTTGATTGATTTGTATAAAATTTTCAATGTACACGAGCACCGATTTCCTGGGTGGCCTAAAAACGTCTTTTTAGTCCGTGTAGAACTTGTATGCTCCATGTAAATTAATACAATGAAAAAAAAGATGGCGGCGGCCATGGCAACTTCCGCATCTGCACAATCACTGCACATGCTGAAGGACAGGGTGCTCCGTACAAGTTCTTACAAAGAACAAAAACAGACAATGACATTATGGAAGTGTTTCAGTGTTAAATGTGCTGCACCTGATTCTATCTGCATCTGTCTCAAAAAATAGGTCCAAACTAATTCCTCACTTTCCTAACTAGCATTGTTAGCATAATGCACCAGCATTACTTCCTGGTTCGTAGTTGATAAATTTAAAATAATATTTCTCAAGTTATGCACTTCCACTGCACCCCTTGATGCAAGGTGGCAGTGCATCCAGGGGTGGCAGAGCAGCTAGAGCTTCTGTGTCTCACCTTTGTTCCTCTGTCCAGCCTGCTCCCGCCTGCTCCCGCCTGCTATCCCGCCTGCTATCCCGCCTGCTATCCCGGTACTCACCTGTGCTCCTCTGTCCAGCCTGCTATCCCGCCTGCTCCCGCCTGCTATCCCGGTACTCACCTGTGCTCCTCTGTCCAGCCTGCTATCCCGCCTGCTCCCGCCTGCTATCCCGGTACTCACCTGTGCTCCTCTGTCCAGCCTGCTCCACTCCTCCACACAACTTCCATCCAGAGACTTCATAAAGAACTGTATCTCTCAGTACTGGTCAATAAATCTTTGTTTGCTAGTCTTGTGTCCTTTTTGGATCCACACCTCTGAGCCACAACATTCTGCCTCTCAACAAGGAGATCGTGGGTGGATGTACCCCGCCTAAGGCCCAAAGTCACTGGGATAGACTCCAGTCACCCACGACCCGTAACTGGAACAAGCGGGAGAAAATGATTGAATACACTTCTATTATATATTTTATTTCAAACCCATAGTTTAGTCCATAGTCAAAAGAAGACAAGATACTAAAACACAACAATCAAATTATTTCATACAGTTCAATGACTAGTTATAGTCTCTCCACCCAGTGCAGCGACAAGAGCTCGTTTGAGGGCTGTCAGGGTCATTATAATTTTCATTTATAATTTTCAGATAGCTGAAGGCACAGGCGCTGAATGAATTTATATGTCAAACGTAGGTTTACCAACCATCCCGATTTAGGCGGGACGTCCCGCTGTTTGGCTGGTTTTGATTTGTCCCTATAGAGGGATTATCAGTACACGTCGCTTCCTGTGTTACTCGGCTTTACAACGTGTGTCGCCTGCAGAAAGAGACGCCACCATGTCTTGTTGTGCGGTTGGTTGCACAAATCGTTTTGATAAAAACAAAATGCAAATGTTTTAACGAATTCCGTCAACTCATACCCCTTTCAGGAGACGTCTTTGGTTTCAAGCCATCAGGAGAAGCGATTGGATTGAGCAGATGATCAAAAATGCAACAATCTGCAGTGATCACTTCAGATCAGGTTAGTCTGTTAGTGTTATCTTATCGCCAATGTAGGTAATATAATTTCAATTACTGGGTCATGTTAATGTTGGGCAAGTGTTATCATAGCATAAGTCACTGGAATACACTTTATTTGGACAGGAGAGGCATCTGAGGACTTCGACAGCCCTGACTTTGTCGCATCAATCTTCCGCCACTCAACCCAAGAGAATGGCGATGAAAAATTAGAACAGTAAATATGATCACTTGCATGTGCTTTGTTGTTGAGCTGATCCATAGACATATAAATAGGTAGACTCCATGTCCAATGCTCATGCCATTGACTGTGGAATGGAGCCTGGTGCTGATCTTTGTACTGGTAAGAACCCTTACCATTACCAACAATAACTGTCTATGAGCCCATGTGGATTTTTATATTTGAAAGTAACTTTGTTTAAATAAAAACTACAAGCCCATGACTTATGCATGTGTGTTTATGTTTTCAATGTTAGCTTATTAATAATTACGCTACAGCCTTGATATATTTTGGCATAGTCTGAATGATCACCCTGGCTGTAACCATTTGACTATAAAAATTGGATGGAAACATTTCTGTACCTTTTTTTTAGCGTTTAGCGTTTTTTTAAGTTGTGGTGGCTCTCTGACCCTGGAGGACCATCTATTAGTCATCCTGATGAAACTCAGGTTAGGGATTTAATGTTAACGAATGTGAAGCTGGCTCCCTGTTATGTCTCACACACACATATATATATACAGTGATCCCTCGCTATATCGCGTTTCATCTTTCACGGCTTCGCTGCTTCACGGATTTTTTTTACAGTGCGGATATTTTTACAGTGCATCCACCGAACTTCAGAGCACGCACAAGAACAGGACCCTTTGATGAGTCGTTCATTGCAGTTCTCAAATATAATCGAAGGTGGCATATCCGTTTATAAAAATCTTCTTTCTCAGAAAAAGAAAGAGCACCAACAACTAAAGAAAGAGTCGTGCGCCTTCAGTAGAAACAGACGCTGCAGCGGAGCGGAGTCAGGACCAAGAGGCACAGACTGTGAAATACACCAGTGACAATGTTTCCAACCTTGTATTACTATATTAAAATTATTGTTTTAAACAAATTTTGGGCTTTAAAACAGGTTTTGATTTTTGGTTTCATTCCATAGTTCAGTATTGCATTGTAAAATAATAAAAAATAAAGCTGTGACTACTTCACGGATTTCACTTTTCGCGTGTTATTTTTGGAACGCAACTCCCACGATAAACGAGGGATCACTGTATGTGTGTGTGTGTATTGCGTTTGGGTGTGTGTGCGTGTGTGTAAATAAATAACTCATAAATATCGCGATAATTCATATGGCAGGGCCAAGTTAGTAGGCAACCTTAGTCTAATATCTTACAAACGTCCACTGGCTGGCACTATGCCACCAGGGCACCTGCAGCAGAAGCTGAAAGTCACTGTGAGCCTGTGGAGGGTCCCATGTCCAGACTTCCACCAAAGAAGAGCCGTGTACAGTAGAGTACAGTAAGCTCTGAACAAATGTAACCCATGTGTTCCTGCGTTGTGTAGTTCTGAGTTGTTTGTGGTGCATTAAGGAGCCACGGGACACTGCCAAACTTCTGGAGGCACTCTCCGCTTAATCTGGTTCACATATATAGACAACAAGATCAGCATGTGCTGAGAATCACCAGTCCAGCCCAAACTCTTCCCAAAACAGGACTTGGAAAAGGGAAAAAGAAACATACAACAAAAACAAGATCAGCATCACTGGTCCAGCCTAAACTGCACAGAGGACGACAATAGAGTTAGCGCTCATCATCACACATGTTCTTGCCACATAAAACATAACATCAGCGCAGCGTAAGACCTCAATATGGATTTAAATGAAAGTATGACATTGTAACAATGATAAATAAAGACAAAATAACAACAAAAAGAACACTTAAAACAAAGGATTACAAAAGATAACTGACCCCTCCCAAAACAGGGGTTGGAAAAGGGACGACCCCTGAATTCATACGAGTGCACGAGGGGGACACACGAAGAAGGCATAAAATAATGGAACGGCTGGAGAAGCAAGACAACACACTAAATAAAACGCCAGGTATGCACAATACAACAACCAATCAAAAGGACAATTTTGTGTAATTATACTGTAATAACATATGACCCAGTTACACAATGAGCACTTCACCTCAGAGGAACATATTAAACGTCTCATCAACATGTTTGTCTGCACATACAGTTTATAATATTGATGTAATTTCTTGATGTCTTGGTCATCATGCCAGTCATCTGTTACAAAGTGACCATGGTATTTGACCTCTTCAGTCAGAACAAGAGCTGTTCACACAGCTTAAAGACAAGTTTATCTTCTTTACTCCATAAAATCATTACATTACGTTTCATGGGGTTATACTTTATGTCAAATTTCCTGCCATATGCTGAGTAGAATTTAAATAATTCTTGCACCCCAACACTGTAGGGGTTAATGATCACAAGATTGGCATACAAAAAAGGACAGCCTGTTTTGCATCTGTTTAGTTCTGTGGACAGTTGATGAACACTCACATTAAATCTATGAGTGTATATAAGTAAGTGTTTTGTTTTTCTGTATTTTAACTGAAGCATTTTGTGACTTTGTTGTCTGTGAAAGGTGCCATATAAATAAACTTTACTAACTTACTGACTAAATAAAAATGATGAGAGAATAAATCCTTGTCTGACACAATTACTAACATGAAATGATAGTAATAAAATTAATTATTCAAGTCAGATATTTTGGCACACCTCTGTTTACCGATTTCAAAAAGAATTAGTTTGGTTCAAATAAATGCCTTGGCGGCATCAATAAAACACTATCAGTTTCATGTTCCTTTTTGAATCCAAATTAATTATCATTTCTTAAAACACAATTACAATCTTTTTTCTACATTTGATAAAACATTATAATTGTTTTTTATCCCTTAATTATCAAAATATCTATATACTGTATGTGTACATATTTTAACATTATTACGTATTATTCCCCCTTTCCCTCTCTCTTGGTCACTAAAATGTGACAAGCCACAATCAACCTGATCTGATTATAGATGAACCGACAATTCTGAAATTCTATATTATCCCACTTGATAAATACAATTGTTTTTATTGCAACAAATTCACCATCTCATCTTCAGGATCACAAATCATCCCTTTGCCCTTGACAGACAGACATTCGACTCGCGGTTCTCCGGTGATGTTCCAGGAAGTGTGTGTAGGATTGTGGATTGACACAGTTGTTTTACCGTTCTTCATGATGGCCTGATGACACACGCTTACACACACGCACACATGACGCGGATGAGAACATGACTCCGGCAGATCGATATGTACGCGCTGACAGTGATGGACACACAATCGGCCAGAAACCAGAGAGACAAACTGTCACAGCATCACAATGCACCGCCCAGACACTTCAAGGTCACTCGCAAATGTCATGCAGTCGTGTAAAAATGGAGATAACAGTAGCCGTCTTTTATTTATTTATTTTTTGTTAAAATGTTATATTAAAGGTTCTGGGTTAAGCGATAAAATCTCTTTGGAGACAAGCAGATGAACAGAATCCCTACCAGAAATGTTACAGTCCACCTAGGAGTAACGTGTAATACAATTGTACTTCTCAGAGTAAAGATTCCAGATATACCTATAACACTTCTAAGATCACGTCGATCTTGATCTCCTAGTCGCTCTCAGAGGCAGTGGGGGTCGATGCCTAAGCCCTGTCTTTACTTGAACTTTATTGTCTGGTGTAAAAGTGACCGTGGTTAAAATTGCTAATGAACAGCACAGTAGCAGAGTGGCTAGCACTTTTCCCTCACAGCAAGAAGATCGACCCCCGGGCGTTTCCGCACATTTGTCCACAAACATGCACGGCTGGTAAAATCTCCGGCTACGGTCCTGACCAAGCCAAACTCAAGATCTGGAGATGGATGGCTGCCGCAACCACTCCCCCTGAGGAGATAGCATGTGACTTTTAACGGGGCAGTAGGACCGCCCCGCCCGCTCACGGCACTGGAGCAGAGCTGTGGAACACACACTCAATGCAGGAGAGGGAGTCAGGAGGTGTCCTAGTGTCCTGTTCATGCTACTCTGTATGGAATCCAACAGTCTAAAGCGACGATGTCACAGTTAAAGAGGTGAAGCAAAGCTTCATACAACATGAGACAGTAACATGGTCTTAGACTTGGAAATATTGGGCCTCGTTCATGAATGTTTTCTTAGAAAATGTTAGGGAACAATGTTAGAACATGGTTAAAAGCTCAAAAAAGTCACTTTATAATAATATGTGTCCTTTAAGTAATCAATGTATTGAAATAATCCAGAGCTTTCATCGTTTTTGTAAGGAGGCCTTAAGTACAAATTTGTTCGTAAGAATGCTTCATGAATGAGGCCCATTATTTTTCCTGACTGATATTAAATTGCAATTTTTACCTCATCCATTCCATAAGCTGGTGTATTTCAGCTTGGAAAAAAGGGCTTGGTTAAACCGTGGAGTATTTGCTGAAATATTGTGGCTCCTTTCACAATGTACACAAGACAGGCAATGTCTTTTGTCAGGTTGGCAGCATAATGGACTCTACTGGTCTTTGACGGCTGCAGTTCACTATCAGCTGGGGTATTATGCAAAGTCAACTTTTTGTTCGTAGTACAAGGGCGCGGGCGGCTTTTGTACAGACTGACTAAACATTTTCGGCAAATTTGGCATTTTCAAACAAAAAGCTGACTTTACATAATGCCCCCTCTATAAATCCTTCTTGAAGAGTTGAGGTCCAAATATGACAAGCAGCTGGCTGGCTTAGTAAGTCTCTTCAAACCAATAAAAGATAACATTGTGATCTATAACAGTTAATACCCACCGCCCACAATGCCCTTTCCCCTCTTCTTATTTCAAAAACTGTTCCATTTTAAACTGTGGGCTAGAGCAGATGTAGAGCATTAACTTGAACAGTTAGAAGAAATGCACTAAAATGCTAATTGCTTATTAATTATAAATAATTATTATTATGGGTGCTTATAGCCCTTACGTTATCCTTGGGTCCAAATGACCCAGGGTACTTCTATCTGAGTTTACAGCTGGTGAGGCACAGTGTAGCAGGTTCAAATGTATCTGGTAGGTAGAGTGTTTAAGCTCCTGTTATGGAACCAGCTCTTCCATCCATCCATCTTCTTCCACTTATCCGGGGCCGGGTCACGGGGGCAGCAGTTTAAGCAGGGACTCCCAGACTTCCTCCACCCCAGACACTTCCTCCAGCTCCTCGGGGGGGATCCCGAGGCGTTCCCAGGCCATCCGAGAGACATAGCCGCCTCCCGGTGGGACATGCCCAGACACTTCCCGAGGGAGGCGTCCAGGAGGCATCCGGAACAGATGCCCGAGCCACCTCAGCTGGCTCCTCTCGACGTGGAGGAGCAGCGGCTCTACTCCGAGCTCCTCACCCTATCTCTAAGGGAGCACCCATCCACTTGGCGGAGGAAGCTCATTTCGACTGCTTGTATCCGCGATCTCGTCCTTTCGGTCATTACCCAAAGCTCATGACCAGGTGAGGGTAGGAACATAGATTGACCGGTAAATCGAGAGCTTCGTCTTTCAACTCAGCTCCTTCTTTACCACAACGGTCCGATACAGCGCCCGCATCACTGCAGACGCTGCACCGATCCGCCTGTCAATCTCACGCTCCATCCTTCCCTCACTCGTGAACAAGACCCCGAGATACTTGAACTCCTCCACTTGAGACAAGGACTCTCCACCCACCCGGAGAGGGCAAGACACTCTTTTCCAGTTGAGAACCATGGCCTTGGATTTGGAGGAGCTGATTCTCATCCCAGCTGCTTCACACTCGGCTGCAAACCGTCCCAGTGCATGCTGTAGGTCCTGGTTTGAGGAATACATCATCCGCAAACAGCAGCGAGAGATCCTGTGGTCCCCAAACTGGACGCCCTCCACGCCCTGGCTGCGCCTAGAAATTCTGTCCATAAAAATTATGAACAGAACCGGTGACAAAGGGCAGCCCTGGCGGAGTCCAACATGCAGTGGGATCAGGTCTGACTTACTGCCGGCAATGCAAACACAGCTCCTGCTCCGGTCGTACAGGGACCGGACAGCCCTTAGCAAAGGGCCCCGGACCCCATACTCCCCGAGCACCCCACCCACGACCGGATCTCTTCGCACTGGCCCCTTACGGATCCTCCTGCAGGTGGTGGGTCCACGGGAGGATGGCCCCACGTTGCTCGTTCGGGCTGGGCCACCAGGCACTCTCCGCCGTCAAGCACCCACCCCAGGCCTGGCTCCAGGGTGGGGCCTCTGTAACGCCAATCCGGGCGACGTAACTGACCTCGTTGGATTACTCATCATAAAGGCCTTCTGAACCAGCTCCTGTTCATGTTAAAGAGGCCACACAGTCTTAAGACCAGGCTCAAAAATCTTTGAAATAGTTTATGGTCAGGCCAGTTAGAAACCGAAATAACAACCTACAGTTTTAGATAGGAGCAACTCTGCTGGAGGAAGTTTGGAGCTTGAACACTGTCCTCTGGTTCTTCTACTGTCCCATCAACAGTATTTAAGATTAGTTCATCTGTTGTCTGTTAATTGCTGTTCACATGTTTTTCTTTCTCTCCACTTCCCTCTCTTCTCTTTTGGCTCAGCGACACAGTTGACTACAACAACGCCATTTTGGAAATTCAAGTTGTGAGCTTTTCATAAGAGAACGTATCCCAGTCATCTGTTGATGACATCCACAGGGTGAAGCTCTATATGGGCTGCAGATGCAGCAGACATGCAGAACATGTTCTTTCATGACAGAAAAAAGCTGTTGGTGTCTGACCAGAAGATTGATGCTTCTTAACAATTTCCTTTGTTCATGTTTTCAATGATGCCAGCTGTGTCAGTAGAACATTTTTATTATGTGCACTATTTTAAATTAATTAATTAACATTAAATCCTAACCTGATTAGAAAACAAATACAATTTAAGTGCAGTGACACCATTGTATTGATCTTGATCAGCTTTGTTAAATTAATGTAATTTGCACTTCTCTGTAACCCAGTTTTGTTCCCACTCCCCCTTGTCCTTTTGACCTTGTGTTTGTATCCCATCTTCACCCCGATAAATGAAAATCAAATCTGTTGAATTGTGTGTCATAAAAATATACTATACATAAAAATATACGAGTGTAATTAAATCCCCTCATCATCACTGCTGCGGTGTATTTCCCCTCTACCATAGTTTGTCGTACGGGCCTCTAGATGGAGGGTCAGTTTGAATTATGGCCTGATGCTTGGGCTGTGGCTTTTGTAGGTTTTTAGTGGACCTTGGTGTTTTAGAAGGCGCCTGTCTTTGAATGATTCCACCTTTGCTTCTCCTTAGAGCAACTCATTTTGGTGCATATTGAACCAAGTTGCACAAGCGACGCAAACTCCTTTTTTATCTAAAGTAAAGAGAATGTACAAAATGAATGCCACGTGAAACTGCCTGGTTTGTCTTGTTTATTGACTCACCCTTCAGTAAGTCAGTAAGTAGTCTTCTGCTACTGGGAGGGGCTTGAATCCCGGACCAGACCAACATCACATGATCTCTCTGGGTGGAGTCTGCATGTCCTCCCCGTGTTACCGTGGGTTCTCTTCGGGTTCTCCGGCTCCTCCCACCGTCCAAACACATGCATGTGTTCAGGTTAATTGCTAACTCTAAATTGCCCCTAGTGAATGAACGTGAGAGTGAATGGTTGTCTGTCAATGTCTATGTCTCTGTGTCAGGCCTGCCACGAGTTGGTCACCGTCCACTGTGTACCCCACCTAAAGCGGCTCCAGTCACCCGTGAACGGGAATAAGTGGTAGAAAATGAATGAATTAATGAATTTACACCCTCCAGAAGCTCCTTTCTGAGCACAAAGTTTTGTTTTCCTCGCCATTCGGTAGAGGAGGGAGGTTTACCTGTACATGTTTGGTCATGCCTGCCACGGTAGCGCAGCAGTTACACACAGCAAGAAGGTCCTGGGTTCAATTCCTGAGCTACCCAGGGCCTTTTTGTGTGGAGTTTGCATGTTCTCTCTGTGTCGGTGTAGGTTTCCTACAGGTGCTCTGGTTTCCCCTACCTCTAAAAACATGCCCCTCTGGGCCCAGGTCACCCTTGAAAAAGAGGTTTCGATCTCATTGGGTTCTTACCTTGTTAAATAAAGGTTAATAAATAAATAAATGTAGTTTCTGCCTTTGCAAACAATTTGGAAACACACATTTCATCTTGCAGACCTGAGCGCCTGAGGACCACATGAAAGCACCAAAAGTATGCAGTGTGTGTGCGGTTTAATTGTGGTAATACCAAAAACTCCAAAAACTAGTCACTACAAGACCATAAAATTTACTTTTCTCAAAGTAAAAACTGTATCAGTAAAGTAAAATGTTAATGTAAAGCTTTTCCAATCAAGATTCGGTGGGAAAAGTAAATAAATAAATGAATAATCCAACAATACACCCCTCCTCCCCTCTCCCTCTGTAGATGATCCTTTCACACTTATGAGGAAAAAAAAAAAAAAAAAGAGTTCCGGGACGAGAAGAGTCCATCTGCGGCTAGGGCATTCCTGGTTTGAATCCTGTGAGCTTTGCATCAACCAATCAGAGGGAAGACAAGCTGGGAAAGGCGAAATTTCCGCCTGCCCCTTCGATAAAAGTAATTAGCCATAATTTATCGCACGTGTTTGCAGACTATGGCAGTGAATAGAAAGGAAGAGATTTATGTCCGTAAGTATTGCCAAGATTTCTGATACTGATGTATAGTATTGTTAAAACATTTACCGTTAAAAGTTGTACAGGGTAAGGCTTCACAGAGCTCAGTATAAAAGATAATCTATAATACAGGGGTAAACAGGAAGTAGATGATGGAAGAAGTACTTTAAAATTAAAATGATCAGATGTTTTATTATTGGATGAAATGAAACTTTTCATTAGCAGAAAATTCACATCTGGGACTCCAGTGACCCAACTGGTTTTGGAGATGGGTGTTACCTAAATGTCTTCAGGTTTAGTTTTGTTTTTTAGAAATGATTGCTGGTTCATCGTGTTCATGGAAAACCTAACGGTTCAAAATGTGAACACCATTGTGTTACTAAAATGATGAGGTCACAGTGGAAGGCTGACAGGGGAGAGTGGCTACTTTCAATATTTTCATTTTCACTAGATGCTACAACAGGCCCTCACCAGAACTTTCAGTATTCTGCTTCAAGAACTGGGTTTGCTTTGGAAGTGTGGAAGTTCTGTTTTAGACTATACTTCCTATTTTTTTGTGATTCAATTGTTCCACAGGTCTCAATTAGGAATTGCCGTCACTCCCAGGCCTTTAGATTTGCGTATGGTATCGTCCTATTTATTATTATGTTTTAACTATGCTCTCAAGGTGGGTATGTGTTTTGAAGGCAGGGTACTGGCAATTCCTCATCAGGGCTTAATGTCAATTTTTAATGCAATTTGAATATCTGTGGCTAATTCTTGCTTTCTTTCCAGTAAACTTGCATTTAGACTGGCTGCGGAAGTCTGGTCTTTTTCCTTGAGGACTATGAGGTAAAGTATTGGCTTTGTAAAGCAGTCCTATGTGACACTGGTGACTCTTGTTGCTGTTAAAGGTTTGTATTACCTGTTAAGAAAAGGATTGCATTAATAACATTTGAACTGAAGAAAAAATGATATTTTCCTATGATTTTTATTAGGAGTGAATCATATCAGCGCCTTCACAACAATTGTCAGGTGTTCATGTTGATGGTAAGTTGCACCCTCATGTTTTTGTAATTGTTTCTTTTGATGAACTGGTAACTTATTACACTTTTTTTTAGTATGCAGGGAGGTTAGTTCTTTAAAGTAAAAGTTTAAATTGAATAATGTGAATAATTTGAAGATACTGTTTTCATGTACAATTGTATTTCCAAAGCATTTAATTAGTGATGACTGTGCAATGCACTTGAGCGTGCTTAAAGTACATTTAATCAATCAACTTTACAGGCAGCTATGTCAACGATCAGAAGGCGGTGGTGTGTGCAACATTCGCAGACGATTACTGATGAAAGGTATCATTGTATATTGTATTAAAGTTTGAGATTAACCTGTATCTTGTGCCCTTGAAAATGTAAGGCAAAAACCTCTCTCTCACAGCTCTGACAGACCAGTTGTCACACGTCCTGGGACAGAAGATCAGAATCTGAACCATGACCTGCCATATCTGCCCCCAGAAATCCTCCAACAGAGAACAGGGATGACTCTCAAATTGGACATGGCCATGCTGGAGTATTTTAACATGTAAGTATGTAAAGTTTTCAAAGGCCTTTCCTACCCATAATCTACATAAATGATTATTTGGCCAAAGAACTCAAGATTGGAAGAAACCCTGTTCATATTCTCATTCAAACCATTTGTGAGATGGCAGGCCATGGCAGTGATCTTGCAAAGCGCCTGGAAGTCCTTTTTTCATCCAGAAAATCCTGGATGAGGGCACACTTAACTTTAAGTTCCATTGGCTATGGAAGGTTCTCAGTAGAGGATGTGGAGTTTGAGGACAGTGATTAAATTTACGATGTACATCCCCAATACCACAGGCTTTAAAAAAACAAGTTTATATATCTGCCTGTTTGTTCATTTCAATCTGTTTTATTTGATCACTAATGCCTAGAAATAAAGTGGATTTGTTCAGGTTTTGCACTTTACTGTCACTTTGTCTTGTTTCATTGAGCAAGTAATTACATAATTGTTTTTGGGTTATATCTTGATTTAATTGTGCAGTACTAAAATTCACTACCTAATTTTATTACATTGTGTTTTCATGCTTGTACATGTGTTAATTCTAACGATTAACATGCTATGTAAACATGATTGCTCGGTCAATATATAATTTATGGCAGTCTACATGCAATAAATTCAATTCAATTGGATAATCTAGTCTATGACCAGGTGTAGGTAGACGCTATGGCGTATAAGGTTTAAATATTTTCAGCTTGTTAAAGAACATAAATTCTACACGAAAATATGAACAAATATTTCAATGTGCACTGTCAAATGTCTTTCCATTTATTCTTTTACAAATAATTATTTGAAATGAATTAGGGAATTCATAGCCCATTACGTTTAAAACGTTTGGTAAACCTAAAGTATATTACGTTTAAAAAGTTTGGTAAAGCTAAATTTCGCTAAACGTACAAACCTCAAACGTTATTTTGAAATATTTAGAACAATGGCGTTCTTGCTTCCGATGGGGGTGTTCCCATTTTTTGAACCATAACGCCCCTTTTTGGCCACAGACGGACGATATTGGAGGGGGTCAGACAGGATTTTGGCTAAAATAGATGTCATTTCCAGAAATCTGAGAGTATTTTCATCAGTCTGAACAATAGTCAGTTATTTATAGGCTGTCGACTTTAGGACCTTCTTTTTGGCATTAGCTTGCGTTTTAGAAATACTGTTCACTAAATATATATTAATTGCTACACTCACTAAACACTAAAAGGTGACAGCCTATTTAATAATTAAAATCCTACAGTATGTATTTTACTAAATAAAAAAACATTTTAAATGATGTAAATATTCACAGTAACCTAATTAACAATTTAGAAACAAAATAGGTGGAATAACTTTACCATATTGTTCTACTGATGTCTAATTGAGTTTAGACAGGGTCCAGGAGTGATGAGCGTTAAACCTTCCCCACGGAGCCCCAGCTGCTTCAGGCCTGTCCAGCAGGTCTGCAGGTCAACAGTCTGTTCTCAAGCCTTTTCTCTGAGATCAACTACACAACTCTTGTCTTTAAATCAAAGCTCGGACTCCTTCTGTTTGGTAAAATGTAAGAATAAAGTGCTGGCAGTGCAAGCAAAGTGGCAAGGAGCAAAACACCACAGAGCAGTGCGGACTACAAAGTTTGAAAATAAATTATTTTGTTTCATTTATAAATAAGGCATTTTATGAAGATATTATGTATTATATTACATAAAATGCCACTTGCTCATTCATATACAGTAAAAATGTGTGTGTATGTATATATACACTGCCTGTAGTGTCTCGCCGTAAAGATAGAACGGCTAACTGCTGTGACGGGACCCAAACGCAGCTGATTTGTGGCTGAGATGTTTTAATTATTATTGTCTATAATTAGGTTGATAAGAAGGATTAATAGCCAGGCGCTCAATGTTTGGACTGATTTATTTAATCTATTGAAATAGGACCTTCTCGTGAAATACATCTCTGAAAAAAGCATGTGCAGAATCCCTGATCCGCCGTCAGGCTCCAGAAGGGGCTGATGCTGTTCTTGGAGATGAAGCTGGTCAGGTACAATTATGGCTAAAAGTAATTAGCCATAATTTATCGCACGTGTTTGCAGACTATGGCAGTGAATAGAAAGGAAGAGATTTATGTCCGTAAGTATTGCCAAGATTTCTGATACTGATGTATAGTATTGTTAAAACATTTACCGTTAAAAGTTGTACAGGGTAAGGCTTCACAGAGCTCAGTATAAAAGATAATCTATAATACAGGGGTAAACAGGAAGTAGATGATGGAAGAAGTACTTTAAAATTAAAATGATCAGATGTTTTATTATTGGATGAAATGAAACTTTTCATTAGCAGAAAATTCACATCTGGGACTCCAGTGACCCAACTGGTTTTGGAGATGGGCGTTACCTAAATGTCTTCAGGTTTAGTTTTGTTTTTTAGAAATGATTGCTGGTTCATCGTGTTCATGGAAAACCTAACGGTTCAAAATGTGAACACCATTATGTTACTAAAATGATGAGGTCACAGTGGAAGGCTGACAGGGGAGAGTGGCTACTTTCAATATTTTCATTTTCACTAGATGCTACAACAGGCCCTCACCAGAACTTTCAGTATTCTGCTTCAAGAACTGGGTTTGCTTTGGAAGTGTGGAAGTTCTGTTTTAGACTATACTTCCTATTTTTTTGTGATTCATTTGTTCCACAGGTCTCAATTAGGAATTGCCGTCACTCCCAGGCCTTTAGATTTGCGTATGGTATCGTCCTATTTATTATTATGTTTTAACTATGCTCTCAAGGTGGGTATGTGTTTTGAAGGCAGGGTACTGGCAATTCCTCATCAGGGCTTAATGTCAATTTTTAATGCAATTTGAATATCTGTGGCTAATTCTTGCTTTCTTTCCAGTAAACTTGCATTTAGACTGGCTGCGGAAGTCTGGTCTTTTTCCTTGAGGACTATGAGGTAAAGTATTGGCTTTGTAAAGCAGTCCTATGTGACACTGGTGACTCTTGTTGCTGTTAAAGGTTTGTATTACCTGTTAAGAAAAGGATTGCATTAATAACATTTGAACTGAAGAATAAATGATATTTTCCTATGATTTTTATTAGGAGTGAATCATATCAGCGCCTTCACAACAATTGTCAGGTGTTCATGTTGATGGTAAGTTGCACCCTCATGTTTTTGTAATTGTTTCTTTTGATGAACTGGTAACTTATTACACTTTTTTTTAGTATGCAGGGAGGTTAGTTCTTTAAAGTAAAAGTTTAAATTGAATAATGTGAATAATTTGAAGATACTGTTTTCATGTACAATTGTATTTCCAAAGCATTTAATTAGTGATGACTGTGCAATGCACTTGAGCGTGCTTAAAGTACATTTAATCAATCAACTTTACAGGCAGCTATGTCAACGATCAGAAGGCGGTGGTGTGTGCAACATTTGCAGACGATTACTGATGAAAGGTATCATTGTATATTGTATTAAAGTTTGAGATTAACCTGTATCTTGTGCCCTTGAAAATGTAAGGCAAAAACCTCTCTCTCACAGCTCTGACAGACCAGTTGTCACACGTCCTGGGACAGAAGATCAGAATCTGAACCATGACCTGCCATATCTGCCCCCAGAAATCCTCCAACAGAGAACAGGGATGACTCTCAAATTGGACATGGCCATGCTGGAGTATTTTAACATGTAAGTATGTAAAGTTAAAGGTCTTTCCTACCCATAATCTACATAAATGATTATTTGGCCAAAGAACTCAAGATTGGAAGAAACCCTGTTCATATTCTCATTCAAACCATTTGTGAGATGGCAGGCCATGGCAGTGATCTTGCAAAGCGCCTGGAAGTCCTTTTTTCATCCAGAAAATCCTGGATGAGGGCACACTTAACTTTAAGTTCCATTGGCTATGGAAGGTTCTCAGTAGAGGATGTGGAGTTTGAGGACAGTGATTAAATTTACGATGTACATCCCCAAAACCACAGGCTTTAAAAAAACAAGTTTATATATCTGCCTGTTTGTTCATTTCAATCTGTTTTATTTGATCACTAATGCCTAGAAATAAAGTGGATTTGTTCAGGTTTTGCACTTTACTGTCACTTTGTCTTGTTTCATTGAGCAAGTAATTACATAATTGTTTTTGGGTTATATCTTGATTTAATTGTGCAGTACTAATATTCACTACCTAATTTTATTACATTGTGTTTTCATGCTTGTACATGTGTTAATTCTAACGATTAACATGCTATGTAAACATGATTGCTCGGTCAATATATAATTTATGGCAGTCTACATGCAATAAATTCAATTCAATCGGATAATCTAGTCTATGACCAGGTGTAGGCAGACGCTAAGGCGTATAAGGTTTAAATATTTTCATAAATTCTACACGAAAATATGAACAAATATTTCAATGTGCACTGTCAAATGTCTTTCCATTTATTCTTTTACAAATAATTATTTGAAATGAATTAGGGAATTCATAGCCCATTACGTTTAAAACGTTTGGTAAACCTAAAGTATATTACGTTTAAAGTTTGGTAAAGCTAAATTTCGCTAAACGTACAAACCACCAACGTTATTTTGAAATATTTAGAACAATGGCGTTCTTGCTTCCGATGGGGGTGTTCCCATTTTTTGAACCATAACGCCCCTTTTTGGCCACAGACGGACGATATTGGAGGGGGTCAGACAGGATTTTGGCTAAAATAGATGTCATTTCCAGAAATCTGAGAGTATTTTCATCAGTCTGAACAATAGTCAGTTATTTATAGGCTGTCGACTTTAGGACCTTCTTTTTGGCATTAGCTTGCGTTTAGAAATACTGTTCACTAAATATATATTAATTGCTACACTCACTAAACACTAAAAGGTGACAGCCTATTTAATAATTAAAATCCTACAGTATGTATTTTACTAAATAAAAAAACATTTTAAATGATGTAAATATTCACAGTAACCTAATTAACAATTTAGAAACAAAATAGGTGGAATAACTTTACCATATTGTTCTACTGATGTCTAATTGAGTTTAGACAGGGTCCAGGAGTGATGAGCGTTAAACCTTCCCCACGGAGCCCCAGCTGCTTCAGGCCTGTCCAACAGGCCTGCAGGTCAACAGTCTGTTCTCAAGCCTTTTCTCTGAGATCAACTACACAACTCTTGTCTTTAAATCAAAGCTCGGACTCCTTCTGTTTGGTAAAATGTAAGAATAAAGTGCTGGCAGTGCAAGCAAAGTGGCAAGGAGCAAAACACCACAGAGCAGTGCGGACTACAAAGTTTGAAAATAAATTATTTTGTTTCATTTATAAATAAGGCATTTTATGAAGATATTATGTATTATATTACATAAAATGCCACTTGCTCATTCATATACAGTAAAAATGTGTGTGTATGTATATATACACTGCCTGTAGTGTCTCGCCGTAAAGATAGAACGGCTAACTGCTGTGACGGGACCCAAACGCAGCTGATTTGTGGCTGAGATGTTTTAATTATTATTGTCTATAATTAGGTTGATAAGAAGGATTAATAGATTTGATTTGATTTATTTAATCTATTGAAATAGGACCTTCTCGTGAAATACATCTCTGAAAAAAGCATGTGCAGAATCCCTGATCCGCCGTCAGGCTCCAGAAGGGGCTGATGCTGTTCTTGGAGATGAAGCTGGTCAGGTACAGTTTGTGGTGCTGTGCTGGTCAGACAGAGGGAGATCATGGATATTTGATAGCCTCATCCTTCTCCTGCTCTGCACTAAGCTTGTCCAATCGCAGGAGCCACACAGAGTACCAGTTACAGGAACATTATGCTGAAGATGACTGCATAGAGAAAGAGGAAGGTGATGAAACAGTTCCTTTGTGTATAGGTGTATGGATCCTTCAGGATCCTTTTATATGCTTTAAAAGATCTATGTGAGGGTTTCTCATGTTCTATATGAAATTAATAAAAAAAAAAAAAAAAAAAAAAAAGATTTTGAACCACTTGTGGTAGAACTTCAAATGATCCAAGAAAGGGTGATAGTCGTAAGTTTATTGACCATTAAAACAGGCGTGGGACGACATGAAAAATCAACATAGTATGATTCCAAAAGTCAACATAGCACGATGTGTTCAAGCCCTATGAACATGCTTTCAGAGGAGGAGATTCTAATAGATGTGAAGTGAGGCTGCGGAGGCCAATAAGGCTCCAGCTAAACAGAAAAATGACAGAATTAGGCAATGGTATGCAAAGGAAAATGATGTCACTTTGGCTCCTGTGAGGTAACACAATGTTGTTGTTTCTTACACTATTTGCTCGTTCACTTTTCTTTGAGCCCTTACAGCTCGGTCTATTCACCTTATTCCAGAAGTTGCCGTACGCGCCGCCGTCTTGTTTCCGTTGTATTAGTTCACATGGAGCAGACGAGCTCAACAGAAAATAAGTTCTACACGGACTAAAAAGCCGTTTTCAGACTGACCAGGAAATCGGTGCGTTGTTGACTTGTTGTTGCTCGTGTTCATTAAACATTTTACACAAATCAACCTACTTTATGTAACATTTTAGCGGCGAGACTTTTCCCTCGTTCGTCATTAGCTTTAATGGAGTTCTCGTCAAACGGAAGAGCGTTTACAAATGTGCGTATCTGTGGCAAAAAACGGCAAAAGTGGGCGGGGCAGAATAAGGTGAATATGCAGTTGAAATGGTAAATGGTCACATAACATACTCTAAGTTCTTTAAGGAACCAGTCACACCTTTACACACCAGTGGGGGGCAGACAGGTTAAGTGTCTCGCCAAAGGATTCAACGGCAACATTCACCTGAGGGAGCTGGAATTACACCGCCAACCTGTGGGTCAGCTTTTGATTGTACTGATAATGATGCCAAGGTTTTATTCGTGGTTTCTGGTCCCGTCTGTTTTTCTCATTGTTTTACATGTTGGATATGGTTTGTGTGCCATCCACTTCATCTGGAAAGTCCTGTTTTGTTAAACGTTTTTCACTCTCTGCAAACCAATAAACAATAAACGATCTACTGCTATAATGAAATAGTTCAAGGTTGTAAATCTCTTTCAAATGGAGAATCCAATAGCAAAGTCCTTGGTAAAGCTACAGTATAAAATACCAATGAACAAACACATGGACAATGCAAAATTAAGCGTCCCAAGAATTGAAAATCAGATAAAACAGTACCCTACAATTACAGATAAAAACAAAAAAAAATTAATTTCCCTTTAATCCCTCATTTTCTCTGTGTCTTGTTTGCGAGCCAGCTGTGCTCATGCTGTCGGTGTTTGGCTGATCGCTGTGAGGCAGAACAATGGTCTGGACACGTTTGACATCCCCCTCCACGTCTCACAGGTCTAGTCCAGGAGCGGCCGTTACCATGGAAACACGCCTCTCTATGCCCCCTTTGTGAAGTGATAAATTCAGATGTTTATTTGTGTCACAAGAGCCCTCAGCGTGTGTGCCAGATCTGAGCAGCACTTCACATGTGAGAGGAGAGAACTGGACCTGCTCCTGCTGCTGCTCCTGCTGGTGCTCCTGCTGGTGCTCCTGCTGGTGCTGCTGCTGGTGCTGCTCCTGCTGGTGCTCCTGCTGGTGCTGCTCCTGCTGGTGCTCCTGCTGCTCCTGCTGGTGCTCCTGCTGGTGCTGCTCCTGCTGGTGCTGCTCCTGCTGCTGCTCCTGCTGGTGCTCCTGCTGGTGCTGCTCCTGCTGGTGCTCCTGCTGGTGCTGCTCCTGCTGGTGCTCCTGCTGGTGCTGCTCCTGCTGGTGCTGCTCCTGCTGGTGCTGCTCTTGCTGGTGCTCCTGCTGCTCCTGCTGGTGCTGCTCCTGCTGGTGCTCCTGCTGGTGCTGCTCCTGCTGGTGCTCCTGCTGGTGCTGCTCCTGCTGGTGCTCCTGCTGGTGGTGCTGCTGGTGCTCCTGCTGGTGCTGCTGGTGCTCCTGCTGGTGCTCCTGCTGGTGCTGCTGGTGCTCCTGCTGGTGCTCCTGCTGGTGCTGCTGGTGCTCCTGCTGGTGCTGCTCCTGCTGGTGCTGTTCCTGCTCCTGCTGGTGCTGCTGGTGCTCCTGCTGGTGCTGCTGGTGCTCCTGCTGGTGCTGCTGCTCCTGCTGGTGCTGCTGGTGCTCCTGCTGGTGCTCCTGCTGGTGCTCCTGCTGGTGCTCCTGCTGGTGGTGCTGCTGGTGCTCCTGCTGGTGCTGCTCCTGCTGGTGCTGCTGGTGCTGCTGCTGGTGCTGCTGCTGGTGCTCCTGCTGGTGCTGCTGGTGCTCCTGCTGGTGCTCCTGCTGGTGCTCCTGCTGGTGCTGCTGGTGCTCCTGCTGGTGCTCCTGCTGGTGGTGCTGCTGGTGCTCCTGCTGGTGCTGCTCCTGCTGGTGCTGCTGGTGCTCCTGCTGGTGCTGCTGCTGGTGCTCCTGCTGGTGCTGCTGCTGGTGCTCCTGCTGGTGCTGCTGGTGCTCCTGCTGGTGCTCCTGCTGGTGCTCCTGCTGGTGGTGCTGCTGGTGCTCCTGCTGGTGCTGCTCCTGCTGGTGCTGCTGGTGCTCCTGCTAGTGCTGCTGCTGGTGCTGCTCCTGCTGGTGCTCCTGCTGGTGCTCCTGCTGGTGCTCCTGCTGGTGCTCCTGCTGGTGCTGCTCCTGCTGGTGCTCCTGGTGGACCTGCTCCTGCTGGTGCTGCTCCTGCTGGTGCTCCTGCTGGTGCTGCTGGTGCTCCTGCTGGACCTGCTCCTGCTGGTGCTGCTCCTACTGGTGCTCCTGCTGGTGCTGCTGGTGCTCCTGCTGGTGCTGCTGGTGCTCCTGCTGGTGCTGCTGGTGCTCCTGCTGGTGCTGCTGGTGATCCTGCTGGTGCTCCTGCTGGTGCTCCTGCTGGTGCTGCTGCTGGTGCTGCTGGTGCTCCTGCTGGACCTGCTCCTGCTGGTGCTGCTCCTACTGGTGCTCCTGCTGGTGCTGCTGGTGCTCCTGCTGGTGCTGCTGGTTATTGTCAAAATATCACATACACACCTACACCAGAAAACATGCTTAGCACAGTTTTAATATACACCAAAACAGTGCTTGTCGGTGGTGTTGTGGTTAGATGTATGACACTTATGTGGTTGTTACCATCTTGATGTCGTGGTCATGACCTGTCCTTTACTCTCTTACGGCTGTCCTGTCCAATAAAGCCTTGAGGCCTGAACATTTAAAGCACTTCATGCTGTGTGGTGGTCTCAGCTGCAGCCCATGTTGATTACATGAATGTCCTCATCGCTCGTCATCCCCATTTCACGTTTTACTGTTCCAACAAATCAAGCATATTTGTCATAAAAACTGTGTTATTTGTGAAGAGCTTTGGTGCCTTGAAAAGTGATCTGAGGTATTATTATTCTATACAATTATTTTAAGTAAAAAAAACAAAAAACGAAAGCAGTGCTGTGTAATCTTTTAAATAAGGGTATAATTTTAGATGAATTGTACAGTCCACTTTTTGAACCTCAACACTTTACTGTGACATTTCTGTGACATTTCTGATAGATTTCAAAATATAATGTAATCAGGAAAATTTTAAGAAATTTCAAGATATACAGTTGTTGTCCATATTGCCCATAGCTTTTTACATTTAACATCAAATTCCTCAGCTGATTTGGCAGATTTTATATGGATCTTCCAAATCACTTTTTTTTCCAAAGACAGCGTTAGCCCCTGGTGTGTCTACTTTTACTTCACAAATGTCCTTGGTGGCTTCTTCAATCTCTGAGGATGTGAAATTTCATGTACACACTTCCAGAAGGATTCATGAATGAAATAGGCCAGAGGTGTCTCCATGGAAACAGGGACTTGTTTATTTGAAAGACAGGACGGCCATGACTGTAGCAGATTACACACACACACACACACACAAACACACACACACACACACACACACACACACACACACACACACACACACACACACACACACACACACACACACACACACACACACACACACACACACACACACACACACACACACACACACACACACACACACACACACACACACACGCCTGTTACTTAGTAGGGATTTACAGTAGTACTTAGTTGATACTTCCAGTTAACAGTAGTGGTACTTTGAGTGGTTCTTGGACCGTTAGTGATATATGTATATAGTAGAAGTTTTAGTGATATTTTGTTGTTCCTAAAGGGTGATCTTTATAGGTAATTGTATAGTGATATTTGGTAGTGTAGGTTAGAAGGATTACAAGTAAAGTGGAGGTATTAGCAAAGTTAAACAAAAAGGATAAGACTGTTGCTATGAAACTTAATTCTTCTTCATTTTATGTCTTACTTTTCCTGTTTTCCTCTCATACATTTTGCCTTATTTGAAATAATTTAATTATTTTAACTTTTGTGCACCTTGCTTTTTATGTTATTATATATGTGTGAGCTACAATTTTTAAAAAAAAGTTGATTGGTATGACCATTGTAGGGGACTCTGTGGACCGTTCTAATTGCTTTTTTTGGAGAGTAATCAGAGGCAACAGATTTGTCCCCAAACTTCTAGACAATAATTCAGATATGACATTATGAATGATTGATACAGTAAAAGTAACACATTTTGACTGAGTACATACATCTCTTCATGACACCAACACATTTAGCAACTTTGGAACGTAAATAACTTATGTGGGGTTTCCATGAAATCTTCTCATCTAAAACTACACCAAAGAACACATTTTGTGGAACTCTTTCAATAATTGAACCATCAATATTTAATTCCACTGGTATTTCAGTTTTACGGTTTCCAAATAGCATAAGTTTTGTCTTCTTCAAATTTAGTGATAATTTATTGACATTGAACCAGTTTTGTAGTTTTTTAAACTCATGAGTTATTAGTTCCAAAAGTTGTTCCAGATTCTCCCCTGAAGTAATTATATTTGTGTCATCTGCAAAGAGTACAAACTTCATAATTATGGACATTCTGCATAAGTCATTAATATACATTATAAAAAGTGTGGGCCCCAATATTGACCCCTGGGGGACACCACATATAATGGTTTGACACCCAGATCTACATTGATCAACTTGTACAAACTGTTGCCTGTCTCTCAAATAGCTCTTCAACCAGTTTTGTGGTATTCCCCTGATACCATAATTGTCTAGTTTTTGTATTAAGATGTTATGATCAATAGTGTCAAATGCTTTCTTTAAGTTGATGAAAATTCCAATAATAAATTTCTTCTTTTCAATGCAGGTAATTATTTCTTCTACTAGATCTATCAGGGCATGTGAAGTTGATCTATTACGCCTAAAACCATATTGACTGTCAGATAATAAATTGTGTTTTTCAATGAAATTTTGTAGTCTTTTATCAAACAATTTTTCTAAAATTTTTGAAAACTGTGGTAAAAGGGAAACAGGCCGGTAGTTTGAGAAACAATGTTTGTTTCCTGATTTGAAGAGTGGGATGACTTTAGCTCTTTTCATTTTGGATGGAAATTGTCCACTCTGAAATGATAAATTGCTTATATGTGTAAGTGGTTTTATAATTTCTTCTGCAACATTCTTTACCAATCTCATATTTATTTCGTTTACATCTCTTGACGTCTTATTACTACATGTTCTAATGGTATTCAGGACCTCCCTCTCATCAACAGGCGTAAGAAACATTGAATGTGAGTTTATATCAATTAAGTTTTCCAATGGCTTGTTGCATGATGGAATTTTTTCAGCTAAGTTGGGCCCCACCTTTACAAAGAAATTATTAAAAGCCTCTACAATTTTTCCTTTCTCCCTTAAAATATTGTTGTTCTCCACAAAATACTCGGGATAGCATGAACTGTTTGAACCATTCCTAATGGTATTATTTAAAACTCTCCACATTCCCTGTATGTTGTTTTTATTTTTGCAAAGGAGATTATTGCAGTAATCTTTTTCACATTTTCTCATAATACTGGTTAATTTATTTTTGTATTTCTTATACTTTTGTTCAGCTTCAGTTGTTCTGTTTTTAAGAAATAATTTGAATAAATAATTTTTCTTTTTACATGCGTTCAATATCCCTTTTGTTATCCATAGAGTACTTGTGGTATTTTTTCTTCTGCATTTTTTAATTGGACAGTTCTTCTCATACAGTTTGTTAAATATATCTAAGAAGGTGTTGTAAGCTGCATTTACATCAGACTCTGCATAAGATGGCGTGACTCCTAACCCAGCCATTGTCTTTGTCCTGCAGCTCAGGTGACAATAACGCCGTTGCTTCGAGTGCTCATCCTCTGATCCAAAAGTCGGCATCATCAATCATGACATAAAAATGTCACTTTTCTACAAAGGGTCCACACCACGTATTAACATCTCTTTATGCAATGTATCAGGTTTGGCTAATGGTAGATGCATTATGCCATGGAAAAATATTTTCAAGTGCCATGCATTGACAGCAAACCGTTGTTGCCAGGCATTTGAGCTCAACATATAAATTAGCATCACTGGAACTACAGCTCTCTTGCACAAATCAAGTCAGCGTTTGAAGAAAAATTATTATTTTCTGTTTGTATCTGTTTCTTGTTTTCTCCTGAGTTTCCATTCTCTGTTTTCTACTCTTAACTCATCTCTTATCTCTCTTTTGTGATTGCTCCTTAGCTATAGTGGACCTTGAGCTGGAGAGAGCCAGACCGCTTTGGAAACTAGTACCACTTGCAGTCCGCTTAAGAGTGCTTAAACGACGTCAGACAACGGAGAAACGGAGATGATTTTGAACCGTTCCGTTCCAAAGTGAACTAGTGGAAACATGGGTATGGATAAGTTTAATGCCATACTAAGGAACCTTCCAAGCAACTAGCTTCTCCAAACAAGCAGGTGGTGGACCATTCACCAAGTGCTTTTGCAATCATAAATTCTCAAAGACACTCGATCAGACAGCCAGTTAACTCAAGCCTGAAATATATTTGTATTATGTATTATGTTAATAATATAGTTGTTCCAAAATGTGTAAATTGTATTATCATTGCATTATATCTATCATCAATGTTCAAGAATAACGCTGAAGGATAAAGGAAGATTAATAAAAAATAATAGTAATGCGTCATAGTTATACAGAGGTTTTCTGGACACTCTGGTAAGTCGTAAGTTACTATTGTAGCCACAGCTGCCCTGGAACAAACTGGCAGAAGCGAGGATGCCAATCTACATCATCGGCCCCTCCCACCACCAACCATTCACACACACTCCACTTCAATACGAGGCAATGTGGGTGAAGTGTCTTGCCTAAGAACACAACAACATTACCTTCAGCGCCCCACTGTGCACCTGGTCTTCCAGCGCTCCACATCCCAGTACTAACCGGGCCTCGACCTGCTTATCTTCCAAGATCTGATGGGCGTGGGCATTGGCAAGCAGGTATGGCCACGAGGTTGAGAAGTAAGATGTTTAAGTCAAATATGGATCATGGGTGAAAATTCAAGCCCGGGCAACTTACCATAGGCTTCATTACCCAATCATGGCCTGCAGATTCCCTCCTGTCCCTCAATGACCCCTGACCCTCCCTTCTTTGGGGGAAGATACTGTATCTCCTAAATGCTCATCTATCACACTTCATGTTTTCTGCTGGGGTCTAAGCACGAAATAATTTAATCATGCAATAAAACGCTTTTAAAACTCGGTTGACTTGCTTTTATGATCTGCTGCCCCATGTAAACTAATACAAACAGAAGGATTACAAACAGATGGCGGTGGCGACAACAACTTCTGGAAGGTGAATTGCAGTAATGAGAGTGGCGGCACTGCCTGGTGTAGTTTTTGGTGTGGCTGAAAATCCTAACAGTGTTATGGGAAGAGACAATAACTGCACCAGATAATGACTTTTTAATTTTAATTAAAAACACACTTTGAGGTTACTATTGACTGTCTGAACAAGTGCTCGAAGTGTTGACAGACAAGAGAATAGAAAACATCTGGGCTATTGCTCTGCAGTTTAGAAAGGCTGGAGCAGAAGCAGCTCTGGAGGTGACGCTGAGGGATGTTTGGTTTGGGCCTTGGAACCACATTGTATTCCAGGTTTATATCACCAGGAAATGAAATGGGTTGTTAGATTTCTTTTTTTTTCAAGCATTTTGTACAAATCGTAGAAAGGGTTTCAGGTGTTGTCATCCGGACGCTGTTTGAAGATCGAGACGTTTCGACTTTTATCCAAAAGTCATTGTCAATCTGATTGACCACACCTGGATGAATGAGGGTTTACATCGACGAATTTTGTACAAATATTATTTGTGCTTGCGTCAAAGGATTTCTTATGCTTAAAATTCATCAGGACAATATTTTACCATATAAAACATCGTATGGTATGTAGGCCTTCTTGTAATACTACCATGGATTTCAGGTTAAAGGAGACATTTTGGAAACTTTCCACCACTGAAATGATACAATATGATATTTTGCTTCAAAGTGCCAATTGCTGTAGCAATAATTTTCGTCATATTATTCCCATGAATAATAGATCTTCACGATCATGTGTGGATTTAGCATTTTGCTGTTATTTGACCAGGATAAAATCAGTTAAGGTCTAAACAGGGGCTAAAACAGCAATCTACACCTTGGTGGGACACATCTTAACTAGTCACTAACTAACGAACTAACTAATAGGCCAATACTAAAGTGTTATGTTGCTTAAGGTTTAGTTGAATATTCCTCTTACTCCACCCGCCTACTTTTACTTTAGATTGGTATGGATCAGCACTTGCGTTGTTTTGCACACCTCACACCTTTTTTAGGGCCCAGAAGGTTTAGCTTCCAGTCTATCCATGTTTATGAACATGGTTAAAATGAGCTAATATGACGCACACCGCACTTGTCTGACTTGTAAAAGCAAACAAAAGCAGCTAATTGCACCATTGATGACAAATACAACTGCATGAGCTCAGCACGACTAACACGCACATGCTAACAGACACATGCTAACAGACAGATGTGGCAGATACAAATACGGCATGGCTAATGGGAAACATGTAGAAAAATGTGATAACTGCCTCCCACAGCACTGTCATAACTCCTAACACATGAGCTTTGGCTGGATTCAGCACAGTTGCTGGAAAAGTCTTACTATAGCTGATTGCTGATTGCTCATGGCAGAACTATGACATAAGTAAAGTAGTTTACAGAGCCATAGAGTGTGTTGGAACAGTTCATTAAATGGCAGAGTTGTCTCCATGCTCAGGGTGTGGCACTGGGGTACACTCTGCTACGTGAGCTGCTGACGTCACTCAAACACAACTCATGTTTTCTTACAAAAAAAAAATAAAACCCACATCATAGCTGAATTATTCTTCAATTCTTCAATCATGAAGCTCACATCAGCAATTCACAAAATTACATTCAGTAATTCCAAGTTTGAGTGGCTGCCACAACTGCGGGAAGTACAGTGCGGAGGGTGGCAACTGGCACACAAGCTCTTACAGTTACATAAAAACAGACAAAGAATAACATCTTCACAAACTGAGAGAGTGATGATTGAAATTGACGATTTTTTTCTTTTCTTTGTTATTTTTGGGTAGGCAGCTGTGCGCTGACCACGTTGCCAGACTTGAGACTTTTTGGTTGCTTTAGACGGTTTTGGAATTGTGTGGCTGGTCAGACAGGTGTGAATCATCCATATTATTATTAAGACAACGGGTGCTCAAAAGAGACAACTGGCTTTCTGACACGATCCAAAATGAGATAATCCAACTATGTGCTTGTGCTATCCAGCACGAGAATGCTCTGAGAAGTCCTTACTATTGACCTATTGCAGACAGCTCAACTGATGTCAACATGCATGTTTTACATGCATACAGTTTTCATCAAGTCTTCAGTGCGTGGACAGAAGCATGGACCTTCATTGTGACTTTTTTTGCTTTTACAACATTCCTGATACCAGTGGAGACACGCTGTTTAAATTTGTCAAGGATGTCTTTCTTAGATTTAACATCTCCTTTGATTGCTTGCATGGTTATTGTTTTGATGGAATGGCTAATATGTCCTGGTGTCTTCATGGGTGTTCAGACGTGCATTAAGAAAGTGTGTCCGGAGTTCACTGTGCTAACCACTCCCTTGATCCTGTGCTCCAGAGGCTGTGTGTGAAGTTACTCTTATAGCTCTTTATTCAAGAGATGGTTGTGGTCATACGCAAATCTGCCAAAAGGACAGAGATCTTCAAGACTATATTTGACAGTGAGGACGTGATTAACCTACTGGCGTTTTGTCCAACGAGTGTGCGTTCTGTCGCCATTAAATGCATGCACACACACAATAACACTATAACAGTTAAAGGACGACAAGAATTTGAGGGGAGACACTAAATAATCCAATAATCCAAAATAGGGGGCTTGTTTAAACAAGCTCAGAAAGCTAAAACATTGTTTAGTGTGTTGTTGTCTATTTTTGAGCCGTGTTGAGTAAGTGGCCAGGAGTTTGCAGCATACAGAAGCGAGAGCACTAGGCACTACGCAAAACCAGAACTGTGGAACGAATGCTACATAGTGTGTGAACAGCAGGACGAAAAATGCTAGATGATGGCAGGGTAGCAAAATCCCCAGTCTGTTACTTGCACAACCAGGGAGATCCAGATGCGCAAACTGCCCCGACAGTTCATTGAATTAAAAAGGTTTTACCAGGAAGGCATGAAAACAGCAGCAGACAGAGAAAAGTTGCTTATTGACGCAGCCAACAAGAAGGCACAGACATGCGCAACAAAATCAGGCTGGACACTCAACTAAAGATGCTTGGAAACGCCTGTCCTGATGTCCCTAAGACTGTGAAGGACAGCACACAAATTATTGCTGGTCTCCACCCAAACAAGGGTATTATTTAAAGAAATAGAAAATATTTTTTACAAACTTTGCCTAAGTCTTCCCATCTTTTCTGCATCTTCGGAATCCACCTTTACCTCCTTGCGCTGATTAAAGACTTGGTTATGCAGAGCAATGGCACAAAAAAGCTCACCCACCTGGCCCTTCAGCATATTCATAGTGACACCATGGATTTCACTGACAGAAGTGCTGATGAAAGTATATGGTTATATTAGTATAATTACCTTTTACCCCCCTTTTCAATATACATTCCCGAGACTATGGTAGCTGTGAGATGTGGCTAAAGCATAGAGTAAACAGGAAACTACCTCTAGCTTATTGTCAGCTTCTTCTGCATTTACTTTCCTTTCCTCCAAATCTCTTTATGTAATGCAGTTGCTTTGAATAATGTTAGATGTATTATGCACGGGAAAATATAACTTTTAACTATACTATAGTATAGTATACTCTACCTAACGAATGTGCATCGAAAAAAGAGTTAACAGCTGATGCTAACATATGCTAGCTTGGTTTTGCTTAGCATGTCAGCTCAACACATAAGTTACCGTCACTGGAAAATTCCTCTCATTTTGCATATTTGGCCACTTCTTTCACTTGGCAGCTGGGCAGCTCTGCACCAACAAAAGAGTAAGAAAATCACACGAGGGGGTTCATACTCGGGACTAGACTCTACACTCTACGCTGCACTTGCAAGACCACGTGTTCACATGGCAACTAATCATGTATATAGGATTACTGCATCCCTAATTGGTCTTCATGCAAACAGAGCACAACCTTCTTTGCTTCAGCAAAATGTATAGGATCCTCTAAACATAACTGCTGGATCTTATTTGGTGATTTGGAAATGAATAATGAATTAGTGATCAATGATGCGGCTAGTATTTTCTCTTTCTCTGCTTTTTCCTGTGAAGATGAAAAATGTGGTCCAAGTTTGGACCCTAGATGTGACGAATTATACGGCGCGTGCCTACAGCTGTGAATAATTTCAAAGAGAACTGTTCAGGAATGCTTCTCTGGAATGTGTGTCCTTCCCTCTGTCCTCAGAACAATTTGGGGGAAAGACACAGAAGCTGGAATAATCCAGGAATTAGACTGCTTTAGAAGAACTAAGGCTCAGTGTCCCCCAGCTCACCCTGTTCCACTGGAACACACAGAGGAGGCTGCAGAAGGTTCACTATGCACCTAAGCAACGGCAGCAGTAGCTCAGTTTGTAGAGCGCGCACCCTCTGATCCAAAGAGTGGCGGTTCGATCCCTGCTCTCGAAATAAACGTTTAATGGTTAGATCCACTGGCCGACAGGTTGGCGGTTCAATCCCACGAACCACAGGTGAATACTATCATTGGACAACACACTTATCCCACCTCGCCTCCAGTGTCTGCTTACACTGATGTGTGAATGGGTAGTGGTTCCTTGATGTAAAGCACTTTGAATGTCTTGACGGTAAAAAAGCACTCTTAAGTGTAACCAGTGGTGACACTACAACTGTCCCATTAAATAAAGCCTTCAAGCCAGAAAAAATTGCAAGGAAAAAAAGAAAAGAAAGAAAAGCAATATATAAATTTGACCATTTGCCATTTACACCTAACGCCTGCTTGTCTTCAATGAAAATGCAATTACTTTGCTTAAAATATATGGCATTACAGCTGTGGCGGCCGGTCAAAAAAATTGGCCGTGTTTCTACATAATATGTGTTTTAATAATCTAAAACGAAGTCTTAGTGCATTATTTTGTTCATTTGTTTGCCTTACTGAGCACCTGAGGACAGGGACTGGGATTCACGTATGTCTGTCAAATTTCTGACCTATTGAGATACAGCTGCAGCTCTGACTCGCCTTTAGTAACAGACTCTGCTTTTCCGCATTTTTCTATTGTCTGTAACATTGCAACATTGTCAGCAAGTGCTCAGCTCAGCACAGCTCAATGGGTTAGGTGTCTGCCTCCCACTCGGGGGACCCTGGGTCGAAGCTCAACCATTAACATATTTTTTTTCACTCTCTTTTTTCTTTTTTAATTGATGTTTTATAATGGCGCATCAATAAAAAATTATACCACCAGCCGCCACTGCATTAGAGGCTGTATCTGATTTTTTTGCCTTTACAGATATTATAAAAGCAGATCTTAGGGTCTAAATGAGACCGCTGTAAGGTTGCAGCAAAGCAAGAGGTGCGCTGTTGGGATGCTAGTTGTTACCATCATCTAAAGGTTGTGAAAAACATTTACAGAAATTATTGCGGCTAGATGCCTGGCATTCATGAGAAAGTCAGGAGAACCCTTGGACAGTTTAAAATGAGCTACTTCTAGTTTTCTTGTTTTTTAGACTTGACTTTGTTGGTGACATTCAAAGGTAAAAAATAACACATACTCAAATACCAGCAGAAGTCTCTTTGCTTCACCCTTGCTTCACTCACCTATTCAATGCTCAACCATTTCTTTGAGGTTTCTTTAAAGATGTATTTTCTCTGCCCGTCACTTTAGCTACTAATCATGTTTTCCTGCATTCTCTTAAAGACGGTATCTTTGTGTTGTGGTCAAGGATGGGAATTAAATCATTTAGGGATTTGTATTTTGATAATATGTTCACCACTTTTCATTAACCCTCTTTTTCTTACCTATATTGAAAAAGTCATACCTGTGTGCAATTAAGAATGAATTATATTACGTGCTTTATGTTTTAAAATTGCCCTGTGTACTTTCTTTAAAAGCATCATAAGCACCCCTAAATGGAAGAACAATTCTTAATTCCTCTCTTTCAAATGAGACATAGAGTTTGTGTGACGCTATGTCAGATGTAACTGATGCTCTCTGACGCAGTTTGTATTTCTCTTTGGTTTGCTCCAGTCGCCATTTTCCCCACCAACATTTGCTCCCACAATCAATAACGAGCTTTTAAGCAGTAAGAAAACTGCACTTAAAGCAATAATAATTGTAAAACGTGCACAAGCTAAACTATTTTCCATTACATTTTATTCATTTTTACTTTATTTTTGGCAGATACCCGGTTTTCACCGTAGTCTGCCCATAAACTGTCTTGGTGGGTCCAGTGAGCTACATGGCATTATAAGGTGACATTGTGTTATTTTACTGTAATTTGGGGTAATGGTCCCTATATTGCTATAGATTTGCATGTTAAGTTTTAGCTTTAAGTTATTTATAATGTTCAATATTTTAACCATGCGTAGTTATCCTTGGAGAACACCTTGAGTGATCAGAGGAGGATTTGCAGTTGTGAATGTGGATGACTTGGTGTCTGTTGGAGAGGTAGAGGAGGACATGGGACGTAACATATCAGAGAAACAAATTCTACTTTTAGTACATAAATCATCTATTTGTGGCAGACACAATCTAATTCAATGAAAGTTGTTAGATTGTATCTACTATACTTAGGTTTAGGTTTTGGACATAATCCCTCATTCATCCAGGCGTGGTCCATCGTAGAAAGCCTTTTGATTGTTTTTGGTTGATTATTGTTACTTGTTTGCCTTGTTGCTGTTTTCTTTGTTATGTGTGTTCAAGGTTTGTCTGCTAACAGTGTCTGTCTATTGTATGATTTTAGAGTGATGCATTTTAACTTTGTAATAACAACTGTACTTTTATTATGTTTAGGGTGACATTTTAACATCTGTCCAGGGACTACAGATGAAAAATAGCCTTGTGGCTAATTCTGGCATATTTACATGTAAATGTGGATTAATATGCACTGTCCCTGAAATAAATAAATAAATAATGTATTTGGTAAAAAGAAAAACTGCCCAAATCCTTGTTGTTTAATAGTACACAGAAAACATAATTCAGGTTCATGACTTTGCTTGCATGTTGAGCGATATCAATGAAATAGAAGTCGCCTCATCCCCCCTCATATGATCATTGGCTACGTGATGTTCTTCACTTTCTTAAATTTGAAATCTGAAAAAAAAAAAAAGGTTTACTCACCTGATGGGTCAAGAAATGTAAGCGAGACAAAAAAAAAAAGTTTGACTAAACATTTTATTGAAAATAACAAATAAACTGAAATAGTCTGTTCTGCAGCTGATCAAAAGTTTAGGACCACAACTCAAAAAGCAACCCCAAAACCCCCTGTTGTTGATCACTTCAAAAATGTTGCAATCCAGGCAGTGCACCAACCTGTGCACTGTGATTGATTACAAGAAAGCCTACAACTTAATGCCACACGCTTGGAGACGTACAACATCAATAGGACGCTAAGGGCCTTCATAGCAAGCTCAATGAGGCAGTGGAAGACCTCCCTCGAGACCAATGGTAAGCCACTTGCACAATTGTCCATCAGATGTGGCATATACCAAGGAGATGCACTGTCCCCACTGCTGTTCTGCCTAGGTCTGAACCCCCTCAGCCAGATAATCAACAGGACTGGATATGGATACCGGCTCAGGAATGGGGCCACCATCAGTCACCTCGTCTACATGGATGACATCAAGCTGTATGCTAAGAGTGAGCGAGACATCGACTCACATATCCTTTAATTACGTGCATTAATTAAAAGATACGACGAGGATTCTGTGCTATTTGTCCGCTGCATATAATGCAGTGGTGTATTGCTACCACCATCGCGGCGTCCATTTACCAAATGTCTCTCCCCTTTCCCTCCTCATTTCATGCTTGTAATGTCCTGTCAAATGAAGCTTTCTGGTCAGAAAAAAAAATCTGGGTGTAAAAAAATATATCTTGCATATACATGTAACATAGCCAACAAAGTATTCTGATTATTATATTGATAGGATGATAGATGAAAACACACAAAATGCCCATGTAAAATTACAGTATAATTGTGGCAGGACATGAGCTGTGGTACACATGTTTTTTTTATTTCTCTAGGAACTTTTCTTCTGATGGTGATCTGCTTTGTCAAATCACAACTGTATAACTTTACTTACTACTCCTTGAGTTCATTGTTAGAGACTTTAATATACATGCATTTATAAGAAAACATGAATGTGCATGGAAGGAAAATGCACAGTGACCTTGTGTGGGCGTTTTAACCCATTTCTTACATTTTTCTTCTTGTTCAAAAGCAAACCTACCTTTAAAGGTCTCATATTATGCTTTTTTGTCCATTTCATAGTCTACCCTAAGGGCATGTATGATGAAAATTTGCGTTGTGCAACACCCATAACCTTATAGTTATAAAATAGCACCCATCTCTAGATCTATCGCTCCTGCCTGCAAAGGCACTCGGCTTGTCTGAGAGCTGCTCCTGCCTCAGCCCGGCCCCCACAGAGAGTATCATCTGTATCGTGTTATTCACCTTATTCTGCCCCGCACACTTTTGCCGTTTTTTGCCACAGAAACGCACTTTTGTTGTAAACGCACTTCCGTTTGACGAGAACTCCGTTAAAGCTAATGACGAATGAGGGAAAAGTCTCGCCGCTAAAATGTTACATAAAGTAGGTTGATATGTGTAAAATGTTTAAAGGTCCCATATTCTGCTATTTTGCCCTTTACACAGTCTATTCTAAGAGCTTTGTTGATAAAATGTTGCGTTGTGCAATATCCATAACATAACAGTTTCCAAAAAACACCAATTTCTTGGACTGGCCCCCCTCCTTGCAAAAGCAAACGGCTCACTCTGAGATCTGACCCCCCCGAACAGAGAGCAGGCTGCCTCCCCCGCCCAACCCGCGAGCCTCCCCCGCCCAACCCGTGCCGTAGCCTAGAGCGGAGATGGTGCGCATGCGCCGTGTGCACCGGTAAACAGCGATACACAAACACGGGAATAAACATTTTATCCGTCCTGACGGTGCGTCGTGCTGAGTCCTACGTCCTGGATCTGACCTGGAGTTTGACGTGCTCCAGGGCCTCGACGACGGACGTTGCCGTTTGGTAAATAACAAGCTAACTCTTCGATCTGTCGTATCCATCGTGTAATTACTGCGTAGCATTAGCATTAGCTGTTTTTATTCTTGCGGCTGCGCGCTTCCTGGAGGCGTGGCTTGAGCGCCGCGTCATCCTTGTGAAGCGCGTCATCCATGGGATGAGCCCCCGTCTGCTGCTCAGCCGAGGGGGACGGAAAAGACAGTTCTCTAGCGAAAGCATGAGGGAATCAATCAAAAAACCACTTTGGGCACAACATACGAGGCCCAAATAGCACTGTAGGAAGGTTAAAACCTCTGAAAAGTCGATTTTACATGTTATGGGACCTTTAATGAACATGAGCAACAACAAGTCAACAACGCACTGATTTCCTGGTCAGTCTGAAAACGGATTTTTAGTCCGTGTAGAACTTATTTTCTGTTGAGCTCGTCTGCTCCATGTAAACTAATACAACGGAAACAAGACGGTGGCGCGTACGGCAACTTCTGGAATAAGGTGAATTACTGTGTAGCATTAGCTTGTTTTCATTCATGTTTAGGGGTACCAGCGAGAACTGTCGCGCTATGCCCTCAGAAACAGAGAACGTATGTTGTCAAGAAAGAAGGTCATTTCTATAGTGTGTCAATTACAACTGTTATTTCTCACATAGAAAACATGCAAAAAAAGTGATGCCTATTTTTTGCCTCTAAATTTATGTTGCCATTGTTACACAGTTGGACCAGTATAATTTTTGTGGAATAAACATTGAAGATTCCCCATTTTTTCTTCCTTGTAATGAATTGACTCATACGGACAGTATGGCAATTTTGCTTAGAACCATTTGTGAAATCCCAGTTGTGTCCATTGTCTTAAATCAAATGGCTACTCATCAGTAGCCATTTGATTTAAGACAATTATGTAATACATGGGGTAAAATACTGTAATTATGAATTACTTCGTCAGTTTGCATGTAACCTTGAAGTAAAATACAAACACTTTTATGTACATTACAACACTGAACCCCCGGAACCATTACAACACCAATCCCCGGAAAGCTGCTGGACCAGACGGTGTCTCCCCCGCCACCCTGAGACACTGTGCGGACGAGCTGACTCCTGTCTTCACAGACATTTTTAACACCTCCCTGGAGTCATGCCATGTCCCAGCCTGCTTCAAGTCGTCCATCATCATCCCAGTCCCCAAGAAGCCCCGGATCACTGGACTTAATGACTTCAGGCCTGTGGCGCTGACGCCTGTCGTCATAAAGTCCTTTGAGCGCCTGGTCCTGCCTCTTCTCAAGTCCTTCACCTCCTCCGCCCTGGACCCACTGCAGTTCGCCTACAGAGCCAACAGATCTGTAGACGACGCCATCAACCTGGCCCTCCACTTCATCCTGAAGCATCTGGACTCCCCGGGAACCTACGCCAGGGTCCGGTTTGTGGACTTCAGCTCTGCATTCAACACCATCTCCTCCCTGCTCTGCTCCAGGACAAGCTCTCTCAGCTCAACGTGCCTGACTCCATCTGCAGGTGGATCACTGACTTCCTGACGGACCGGAGGCAGTGCGTGCGGCTGGGGAAGAATGTCTCAAAGACTCGGACTATCAACACAGGAACTCCACAGGGCTGTGTACTTTCTCCTCTGCTCTTCTCCCTGTACACCAACTGCTGCAACTCCAGCCACGACTCTGTAAAACTGATCAAGTTTGCAGATGACACCACCCTCATCTTGGACGGCGATGAGTCTGTCTACAGGAGGGAGGTGGACCGGCTGGTGTCCTGGTGCAGCGACAACAACCTGGAGCTCAACGCCCAGAAGACAGTGGAGATGATCGTGGACTTCAGGAAAGTCTCAGCCCCCCTGCCCCCCCTTGCCCTGACAGACTCTCCCATCACCACCGTGGACTCTTTCCGCTTCCTCGGCACCACCATCACTCAGGACCTCAAGTGGGAGCCGACCATCAGCTCCATCATCAAGAAGGCCCAGCAGAGGATGTACTTCTGTAGCAGCTGAGGAAAGACAAGCTGCAGCAGATGATGGTGCAGTTCTACACGCCATCATCGAGTCCATCCTCACCTCCTCCATCACCGTGTGGTCCATCCTCACCTCCTCCCTGGCTGTGCTGGAGCCACAGCCAGGGACAAACAGAGACTACAGCGCATTGTGCCTCTGCTGAGAAGGTGATCGGCTGCAGCCTTCCATCTGTCCAGGACCTGTACGTCTCCAGGACTCGGGGACGAGCAGGTCGGATTCTCACCCTGGACACGGACTATTTGAGCCACTCCCCTCGGGCAGGAGGCTACGGTCCATCCGGACCAGAACCTCCCGCCACAAGAACAGTTTTTTTCCCTCTGCCGTTGGACTCATGAACACTCTGTAACACCTGTCACTTTAACAATAATATTATTTAAGAACAATCTATTTGCACTACTCATTTGCACATTGCACTATCTGCCAACTGTACATTCTGTATATAGTGTTAGTCTATCTTAGTCTATTTTATTCTTAATTTTATGCATGCCTTTTTATATATTTTTTATATTTTATCCATTGCTTTATGTTGCACCTACGCCGAAGCAAGTTCCTACGTTTGTGAATTTCACTGACAATGGCAATAAACCGCTTTCTGATTCTGAATCCTATTTCAAACCAAATCAATTTATTTTTATAATGCCCAAAATCACAACAACAGTTACCTCGATGGGCCACAGGTAGAAGGCAGTTCAGATAACTGTCCCAGAATGCCCCTGTCCTTTGACCCTCCTTGGCGGCGAGGAAAAACTACAAAAAAAACCCATGGGAAAAAGTACAAACCTCGGGGAGAGGTTCCATCTGCAGGTTCTAAGGCGGGTTAATCTGCTGCCGTCTCCTCCTTGTACTGTACATCGTAGCTTCAATGTGAACTGCCTCAACATTTATGTGTTACAAAATATCAACAACATCTATTGTGCAGACTGTGGACGAATACATGGGTGAACACAGAGAGTAAGTGTATGGAACATTTGTAATAAGCTACTGTGTGGTTTATTTGTTACATACATGTCAAAATATACATTTACAAAAAAAAATATGTAATATAACAATAAATACAATATTTAAAAAATCTAAATACTGTTTATAATAATCACAGCAAACATGTCCTTTTTTATGTGTCTCAGATTTGTAGCCCATAGAAATTTTGAGCTGGTGTTGGGGACTGCTCGGTGCCAGGATCAGGGGTACTATTCCTTGGTGTGCAGTCCTCCGGAAACGCCAGGAGATTTTGGATCCTGATGAGCACTAGGTTGGAGTTCTGCATCCTGCTAAGGTCTGACCCCCGCTCGAATGAACCTGGAAACATGTGCAGCGATGACGTCCTCTTTTGAAGTCTTCTCAAACAGTGCACAGAGGACTTCAGGCTCAGGGACAGACTTTAGCTGCTCAACAAATCTGCCAGGCTCCGGGAGGACCGCAGTGAAGACAAGCTGCATCAACTCGGAGACATAACCTACAAAGTGTAAATAGTTACTAGTTTTAAAATAACTTATTCTTTTATATGTTTGTGTTGTTTTTATGTTTGAAGAGTTACTTATTGACCAAAATGTGGGTTTTCCCTTTTTATATTTTGGATATGACACTTTGAATAAAGCCTTTCCTTTTGGAGTTGCCTGTTCATCTTTTGCATTTTCACTGAAGTGCATTCCTGCCAAGTATAATCTGCAAACAAGAATGTTCCGATTGTAAAACATAGTTGCAGTAGTTGTAAATGTACTTCATTTGGAAGGCTTGTTAACTACACATCAGAAATAAATGGAAAAGATACAGTATCTACTTACAATTACAATACTCTATGTCTACCTATGTCTACTCTACAGAGGATCACAAATATATTTTTTACCTGCACAGCATCCCCACAAATGGGTAGACCATGCTTTTGGGTACATCTATATATTCACATTGGGATACAGTTTTAACAGTATCAATAATGTAAACAGTTCATAAAACATTATTCTCTAATTTGATAATATCTGAGTCTGACATACTGTGTGTTACATACCTTTACTTCTGACGTGGTGGAACTTCAGGGTACCTGGCGTGCTGATAACTGCTGAAATGGTTCATGTGAACGTAGACTGTGCCGTTGTGCTTGGAGAGGATGTAGAAGCATTAAATACTGCACCACGTGGAGTGTCGCTGGAAGATTCTGATGATGTGGTCTGGAAAAAGATAATGGAGTTAGTGTCTACCTATAACCATTCCTTACGATATGTGGAAGAGCATTACTTTCATTCCAACTGTCATAAAGTAAAATCTTTGTAAAAATATTGAGCAACATTATCAAGTAAAAAGAAATCTATAATGAAAAAATGCATTGCATATGAATTTAATACTTTTCATGGCTGTGTTACAATGAGAGAACAATTGGATGTGGCTGTATTTAACCTATATGCTACATTAGAACTATTAAAATGTTTTTAATTTAGTACTTGCAATAAAAGTTAATAATTACTTGTGTTATATAGAGTTAATGTGAGTTTATGCAAAAGGATATTTAAAAGTGACATTACGTCATGAATTTGCTGCTGAAAATGCAAAGGCTCTGGCTGGGTCTGAAGTCATGGGGCTTTGGTAATACGGCCATGATAAAAGTTTTTTTTTTTTCATTTTGCCAAGACATTGTTCTGCAGATTTCACCCACAATAACAAAGTGCGTTATATATTATTTATATTTAACAAAGCCTACACATGTGTGCACAGAAAACGTAAGTTAGCATTGAATTCGACATTTACAGTTTACAGTTTTCACTGATTTGGCCAACTGCCATCATTAATGTACTTACGGGATCATCTGTTCCTTTGTTAGAGGGAATAGCAGTTTGTAGTAGCAGGTTGTAGTATCATCTTCCAGGTACAACCACTTCAGAAATCCCGAGGTTCTGGAGGATGTCTTCAGAAAAGTGTCTTTTCACAAAAAAGCCATAATCCAAGCTTTTGTTGTATGTATGTATGTATGTATGAGTAAAGTTGGGGGAAATAACTTGTGTTAAGAGCATAGCTGAGGGAAGGTAACTTTGGAAGGGGGTGCAGTGTTGTTTTTTTTGTTTTTTCCGTGCAGTTACGTGCGTTTTTTTAGGGCCAACTAAGGGTACTCACAAAAATAGCGTCAGGACTCATGTAACATTTGTAGAATGATCAAGATGCACCAGAAAAAAGGCATAAAGAGTAAATTATTAGACGCTGCTCCTGGCTCTCTGCTACAGTACAGCGTCAGCGCCCAGCCTCACTTTACGCACACACACACACACACACACACACACACACACACACACACACACACACACACACACACACACACGCACACAAGCACACATGCACGAGCAGGTGGATGAAATCATGAGCCTCGACTTCTACGCGTGAAGATGACATTTGGCGACGGTCAACAGGGCATATGCCAAAGTAAATAATATCAATGTTTAACACAGTAGGACCCTATACAGTGTTATGACAGCAACACGGTGCAACAACCAGCTGTTTACTTCACTTCGCGACGTACGGCTACTTCATCAGTTTCCTCACCGCTCAGACGCTCAGATGAAGCAAAGTCCCACCTCTGTGAAACGAAAAAACGTGGATTTGTGCTGCTGTCTTTCCGTTTAAACTCCCTTTGGTCTTTATGCTTCGCGTCAGGTTCAAACATGATGTTGTTGCACATGCCGCCTGTAACTCCAGCAAAGTCGCACATTTAGTTGTCCGCGGTGTAGTGTCCACCTCTTAATCCAGCCCGGGGTATTCATTTCCTCGTGTATTTTGTCACACATAAGAGAATATAAAAATAGCGGTAAACATCGGTTTGTGTGCTCAGGTCAGTGCGCCGTGCATCATCGCAGGTTTAGTTTTCCCTGACTTTAACCTGCAGGCATATAGCTGACTGCAAAAACATTTGATAAAGGTAAAAATACCATATTTATATATAAATATATATAATGTTACCAAGAAGTTTTGCTCAGGACAAAACCAGCAATGAGCCTGCTTACAAGTTCCCATTGAGTTGACCATCCAGCAGGGGGTGGTATTGCACCTTCTGCACCCCTAGTTCCCACGGCTATGGTTAAGAGCAAAGCGAAATGAATGAGGCGTCGGCTAGCATAGTGCTCCTGTCGGCGTGCACCGGGGGCGGGGCTGTTGTGAGGTCGGAGAAGCACTTCCTCAACAGGAGGGTGGGGGCCGAGGACACCAATGCCGCGTCGCTTCTGGTGTCAGGCCCCGTTGGTTGTGAGAGGGCTCCACCCCTTGTTTCAAAGGATTATATCTACTAAATGCACGGATGAAAGAAAACATTACTTTGGGGGTGTTTTTGAGGTACAAGGAATACTAGTAGAAGGTTAAAAGCTAAAAAAAAAAGTCGATTTTGCGTAATATGGAACCTTTAAACTGCCTTTTTTTAAAGTACTTGCAATGTTGCGTTACAAGTTGTGTCCCTACTGTGACCTTGTTCAATGCTGGTACAATGTGCGTCTGAGAGTGAAATCTTGAAGCAGCCACTCAGAGGATGTCGAATGCAGATTGACAAACCCTGAGCTCAAGAGGACATCTGTGGACAGGTCTAAGTTAAGCATTATTGTTTCAATTCCACAAAATAGTGGTGCACAAACTGGGATTTGGCTACATTTCTTACTGGCGACCTCCCTTGAAAGATTAAGATGAAACAAAATCTCTTAAATATCTGGGTGTAGCTCTCCATAAAGTAAATAAAATAATAAATAAAATAAGTATTTTCTTTACTCCTCTTTTTCCACTGTAAAGGGAAGGCCTTGAAAAATGGGATCTTATCCCACTTAAGTCTTAGTAAAAGAATTGAAACTTTGAAAATGAATGTTCTGTCTAAATTCCTCTATCTGTTCCAGACTCTCCCAATTTCCATCTACAATCGGTTATCTGAATGGGACAAAACAATCTCAAGATTTATACTGTACGGCAAGGGAAAAAACTATGAAAAGAAAAGGTGGTTGGGGTCTAACATGTTTTGAGAATCCTTGGGTTAAATCGGTGCTTATGACCTGGAAAGAGCAGATCAAAACATACAAACTAAACAATGATGTTAAAATGGTGTTTTGGGACTTTCCTGTTGTTCATTAGTATATGACTGAGATTAACCAAGCAATTTAAGCTGTTTTTGACTTTGCCATCCACTGGACTTCTGAGCTATGTATCTGGCCCTCAAAACTCCTCCCATGGGCACAATAAACAGACACTGCAGGAACATACTTTTGCTGCAGGAAAGAAGGGCATCACAAAAAAAATGTATGGTGCAAACCGCACCAATAATCAAAAACTGGACTAAAATTAAATCTGACAACAAAAAAATAATGTATTCATTCATTAATGTGTGTGTGTGTGTGTGTGTGTGTGTGTGTGTGTGTGTGTGTGTGTGTGTGTGTGTGTGTGTGTGTGTGTCACTTAGGGTAATTAGGGTAATTAGGACTTTTAGATTGAAACAAACCAGTTGAAATTACACCAATACAATGGATGCAGTGAATGGTTAAAAAGAGACAGAAGCCAACATAAAGTTTAAACAGTTTATTTTTTTAAACACAATAACAATAATGGCAAAAAAAAAGACCAGTGAAATTTTAAAAGAGGACAAAAGTTAAGAGTTTTAATCTAAAAGAAACTGCTCAGGGCTAGCTATCTGCGCCTGCACGCGGTAGAGGCCACTAATACTTATGGGACAGAGTACTCACTACGGTCCGTGCAACACACGCACATACACGAAAACACATTAAAAAAAATAATGCATGCAAGTATGTGAAGAGGCTGCAGACAATACCACAACACGCCAGGAATGGAGTGAGCTGAAGTGAGAATCGCCAAACCCTCCACCTGGCGGGCAACCACGCTCAAACCAGACCCTGAAGCAACAAGATAACCACACTATCAATAAAATCACATTTACTTATCAGGCAGACAAGAAGTATTAAACACAGACGCACGCACGCACGCACGCACGCACGCACAAACAATTTAGACCAGAATAAAAATGGCCATCAGCCTCTAACAAAAAAACAGCGAAGCTTTTCTTTTTGCAGTGCAGAGCAGCCTGCCTCTGCCGGCTTCTACCGCTGCAAATGCTAGCGCAAATTGACTTGGAATGCGGAAGCGCAGGGCAGCAGCTGAGCGTTCTGCCATACGGTGCCCTGTAAGGAACATCGGTCACATTCATATTTGAAATTATTTTATTTTAATTTGAAAATATACCTTTTGACAGACTTTGAACTAAATGTCACTCCTCTGCAGGACAAGATGTGCCGTCATTTTATTTCATTTGATTTTGTGTTATTTACTCTGTGCTAAGTCAGTTTTATCCCTGAAATATTCAAATTAATATCTATATGGTGTAACAACGCCGGCATTTCTTTTGGCTTATGTTTAACTTGAATTTTATCTCTTATTTCCTCATATACAATCATGATCATGATTGACAGTTCCTCATGTTTGACCACCAACCAGAACGAACCCAGACTTAAAGGTCCCATAACATACAAAATCGACTTTTCAGAGGTTTTAACCTTCCTACAGTGCTATTTGGGCCTCGTATGTTGTGCCCAAAGTGGTTTTTTGATTGATTCCCGCATGTTTTCGCTAGAGAACTGTCTTTTCCGTCCCCCTCGGCTGAGCAGCAGACGGGGGCTCCTCACAAGGATGACGCCACGGATGTTTAAGCCACGCCTCCAGGAAGGGCGCAGCCGCAGAATAAAAACAGCTAATGCTAATGCTACACAGTAATTACACGATGGATACGACAGAGTTAGCTTGTTATTTACCAAACGGCACGTCCGTCGTTGAGGTACTGGAGCACGTCAAACTCCAGGTCAGATCCAGGACGTAGGACTCAGCACGACGCACCGTCAGGAGGAGAAAATGTTTATTCAGTGTTTGTGTATCACTGTTTACCGGAGCACACGGCGCATGCGCAACATCTCCGCTCTAGGATTCGGCACGAGTTGGGCGGGGGAGGCGCGCGGGTTGGGCGGGGGAGGCAGACTGCTCTCTGTTCAGGGGAGTCAGATCTCAGAGTGAGCCGTGTGCTTTTGCAGGAGGGGGCCAGTCCAAGAAATGGGTGTTTTTTGGAAACTGTTATGTTATGGATATTGCACAACGCAAACATTTTATCAACAAAGCCCTTACAATAGACTGTGTAAAGGGCAAAATAGCAGAATATGGGACCTTTAAGCCAGATCTAAAGATCTAAACAAGGCCCAAACAAGGTCTAAAGCAGAAGACCTTTAATTAAACAAGAACTAGACTAGGGCTAAACCAGGACTAAAACAGTGAACAATATATATATATATATATATATATATATATATATATATATATATATATATATATATATATATATATATATATATATATATATATATCCCACTCACGCAGTGACATTTACATCAGAGATAAATGAAAGATGGCTAGAGTCCACAGTAACCCTCCCTTGGGACTTCTCCAAGCGACGCACACACAAACTCCAACTCCTTTTTCAAAATGTTCATTCCATAGTGACAAGTTCAAACAGAGCTATTTCAGGCCCCGCTGCACCTGCAGATCCCACAGGAAGACAACAATTTGTCTGCTTTACACCAGCAAATGAGCCCCGAGTGTGGGCTGTCAGATCCAGGCATATGTCATAAAACCATGCGTTAGACTCAGTCTGCACAGGTTAGACTCAGTCTGCACAGGTTAGACTCAGTCTGCACAGGTTAGACTCAGTCTGCACAGGTTAGACTCAGTCTGCACAGGTTAGACTCAGTCTGCACAGGTTAGACTCAGACTGCAGGTTAGACTCAGTCTGCACAGGTTAGACTCAGACTGCACAGGTTAGACTCAGTCTGCAGCCAAGGACAAAGAAACTGCCAAAACTCTCTTCAAGACAAAGTTTACACATAGTTACAACTTCATTTCATTGTTTTTCTTTCTATGAACCCATTCATTCATATTTTAGTTACTTGAGTAACTTAGACAAAATTGTACTTCTATTAGTAGTTTTCAGGAATCATACTTTTTTCTTACTTGAGTAATATATTGTACAGTCTCTTACTTGAGTAAAAGTGTCAAATGATGACAGTATGAAATGTGTTTCTTGCTCCTTTCGATATGATTACATTTTTCTCAGTTATGTGAAATGAAATAACCAGATTTCACATATTATTTAATGTTTTGTCCTTCCAACACTAATTGGGACAGATTTTATTACAATTGAACTTAGCCGGCTACCTTCTAACATACACATGTGGTATTCGGCTTAATAAAAACGTTTATTTTTGCAATGGGGAAATTTCAGTGTTGCAACAAAAAGCACAAGAACAGCAGACAAATAGGCTAAGTATGCTGTAAAATATACGGTAAAAACTTAAATAATTAGTTAAAAATATACTAGTTGCAAAACTAACTAACTAAAGCATTAAAAGACTTAACACTGTTCCCTCAAAAAACACTTGTAGTTGGATTTAGCTTCATTCATGCTTGTTTTTTGAATCCTATTTGAGATTTATATGTCCCATATATGTCCAATTTGGGAATTTTTACTCAAGGCCAAATGGTTATTTATAGAAAAACATTACATGACAAAAGACTTGTAAGATGTTATTTTTTTAAACTGATATGAAAATAATTTTCAAACTGATACCTAAATTTATGATTTGTCCCTATTCACCCGCCGTGTGTTGCCTTAACTTCTTTCAAGGCAAATGTTTCAAGCTAAAATTGTGGTTTATAAAGTTTCAGAAACTGTGGTGTTTAGTTACTGCATACAGCTGATTGGCCTCTGGCAAACTTTTACACACATGTTTGGGAAAATCCATGGGGAAAATGAATGGGAATGGTTCCATATTGTGCACCTTTAGGTTTTCACCTCATTTTCACCATTGTCTCTGTGATTATTTATGAATAAATTAGTTAGCAGACTGGCTTCTAAAATATAAATATAAAAACAAGCTCAGTTCCCATAAAAGAGCTGAGTCTGAAGGCCAACACATACTTGTCAGACCACTATCATCGTCTTATGATGGTAGAAAATGGTAAGTCTGAAGCTGCACTCTTTGACCCTTAAAGATGTTATTTTATTCCAAAACACAACTTTTTCAGGACTCTGCTATTAATTCAAACCCGTGAATACATTATATGTTTCTGATCAAGCCTCTAGCACATATTTCTATTGCACCCTTAATCTACTGGAGTTGTTTGCGTTGTGTGTGATCTTGTGTCCTCATCAGAGTGTTTATCAGAGTGCGAGTGTGCTTTTCCCTCCTCAGGGATCACAGCGGTCGTCCTCCTCATGTCTGTATCATCTCAGAAGCACAGGAGGAGGGCGGCTGATGAGAGGGGCTAATCTTAAATGTACTGATGTTTTATGCTTTTGGATTCTCGTCTGTGGAGTAAACATGGCTTTACAGTCATTAACAAGCTGCCTTAAAGAGCAACTAGAGGAAGTGTGGTGACTTAAGCTCTATCCCCTGGATCCTTCGACTTTCTTTTTAAACAGTTCAATTTTTAGTTTATCTACTGGTGTGCACGAGTCGTCCCTCTATCTATTTCAGATGCCTGCTGCTGGCTCCTCTGAGAAGGAGGAGATGCTCAAGGACAGTTCTTTAAAAGTTAACTACAACGACCTGCTGCGTCTGAGTGTCCACTTTTCACTGTGACTGGTTAAATATACCTGTCAAGAGCTGCCAATCTGTGTCATCGGCTCCTCTGATCCCCATCACCCAAATCCATCACCAGTGTGAGAGCCACAATCCAAAATGAAACATCCAAGATCCATAAGTACATCAAGGCTCTAACAGATGATGAGCTCAGTGAGTGTCTCAGGCAATGGGGAACAGAAGACGAGGTGAGGAGGGACCATCATGGGAGGACAAGCCCCTACATGGGATGTACCACCGGAACAAAACTGAAGAAATCAGTGGCTAGAGCGGGCCGGACTGAAGGACAGCACAGAGGCTCATCATTGAGCAGGAGCAGGTCCTGAGCCCCAGAGCAATAGAGGCCCAGATCTACCACACCAGACAAGACCCAAGGTCTCCACATGAAAGGCCTCAGACTTACTAGTTGAGATTTCCATATATATAATTTATCACAAATTGTATATATATATATATATATATATATATATATATATATATATATATATATATATATATATATATATATATATATATATATATATATATATATATATATATATATATATATATATATATATATATATATATATATATATATATATAATATTGGGCCTAATGCTAAAATATTAAAATACCAAAAGTCCATTCTGGGAGTCAGTCTGTGAAACAGGGTTAGGCAGGGCAGTCACATGTTCTTTAAAAACAGAGTGGGCAGTGCCAGGACAGCCAGGATTGTTCCGCCAGAGTACTATAGTACTATGAAACAATGCTTACAGTGCAGCTTGCGTCAGTCTGCATTGTACTCTGGCTTCACTCTCTCTGCGAGTGCTCGTCCTTCACTTGTTCTTTGGGTGGCCAAGCTGTTCTGGAAACACCATACATAAACTAGAACATCACAAATTGCTGAAAAAGAGGGACATGTGGCTCCCATGGAGGGAAGGACTATACGTTATACGAAGATACGTTTATAGAGATACACTGCCTGACTAAAAATAATGAGGGACGATGGAAAAGAGCCTTAATGACTTCAGGACAACCACAAGAGGGACACATACACACTCTTGCTACAACATAGAAGGTTAAAATGTTCATTATCATTTACTGTCCCAAACAGAAAAAATAATGCACACAAGAAACAATTTTTAAGACACAAGTGAATATAAATCTCAGTGTTTCACATTCTTTAAAAGTGGTTGGAAGGACAAAACTAATTGAATTTGTTTATTTTGTTTATTTGTTCGTACAGTACAGTACATACATGATACACGGCGGAGTGTAGCCCTGGACTCATTTCCATCCGTTGTCCCACATTCATTCTCACAACACACTGTCATCCATACACCAGAATACTATTGTACATGTTTTTAGTGGGAGGGGAAACTGGAGCACCCAGAGGACACCTACGCAGACACAGGGGGAACATGCAAACTCCACACAGAAGGGTCCCGCGCCGTCCGGGAGTCGAACCCAGGACCTTCTTGCCTTGAAGCGAGAGTGTTGTTTTATAAAGTATTTCATTACCTATCCCATGTTTATTAAGTCATACCAAAGTTGAGGGTTTAACTTTGGATGACTTAGGGTCTTAGGGTCTGTCTCGGCCAAACATGAAATAAAAATGATAATAATAATGATGTGTCATTATGTAGTGCTTTACAGGACACTCAAAGACACTTCACATGACATTATTCATTCACTCCACACTCGCTGGTGATAAGCTACTGTTAACCACAGCTGATTGAGTGATTGAAGTGAGGCTGCCAATCTGTGCCATCGGCCCCTCCCACCACCAACCATTCACACACACACCTCTTCCATACAATGCAATGTGGGTGAAGTGTCTTGCCTAAGGACACAAAGACATTTTCCTCCAGCGCCACCCTGTGGTACTTTCCTCCGCCTCAATTCCGATGCAGCAGAACCATCAGCCTTCTCAGCCTTTCCATCTCCTCCTTCTCTAGAGAGAAGACCTCAATCCTTCATTGTCTCACACCATCACATCACTTCACCAAAATACACTACATCAAGTTTATCTGGTCAATAAAGGAGTCATCACACCTCTCTCATTTGTGTGACTGAATGTGTTCTAAACCCCAGAGCGGCGCGCAGCCTCTGCTCCTCCGCCCGCACATTCACAACTCACAAATTGCCTTCTTCTCATTCCGCACCACGCCCTGCCTTCATTCTCAGCCACCTGCAAAACAAACTGCGCTGGATATTTCACTACAAATTAGGCTGTGTCTGCCAAATACCCTGGGGAGCCCAGGAAATCCAAGCCTCCGCCTCCCCCACGTCCACACACATACACACACATACAGGCCACACACACACGCTGCATTCACACAGCACCAGCTTAAACCTGCTTTTGAGTTGTTTTAAAAATAGGACAATAAGTTTTCTAAAACATTAAATTCTGTCTCAACAGTTGCTTGCTGCGTGAAACGCCACATTCAAATTAAAGCACATGTTTTGAAACATAACTGTTTTACAATCTTTAATACAAACTTGAATCCAGGGTGGTAGGTAAAAAAAAAACTAGGCCTGAATATAAGCAGCGTTTTCCCAAACAGTAGGAGTGTGCTGGCCGGGTCAACATGACACGGTGAGACGCAGCTACCATCTGCAATAAGAAAGAGTGAAAGTGGACACCCGTTTAGCTGCAGGCGGATCAGAGAAGGCACATACCTCAGCACTGAATCCTCAGCAGAACAGGGAAGGGCCACAGCGCCTCCTGCTGGCTTGACAATTATGCATTTGCTAATTGCTTATATATTTGTTTCCCTTGGAGGGAACTACTATTGTGATTTTGGGCACAACAAAAATAATTTAATTGAATTGAACTGAGAAAGAGAAATGTCCAGAGAGAGTAAGATCCAATAAAAACAGAGCTAGTTGTGGATTTCTGCAACATTCAATGGGCTGCAGCACGTTTCTGCATTGATTTTATTGTTTGTTTGTTTGTTTTTTGGGAGACAATACACAAAGTTGTGTATTGGTGATTGGTTTATTCATTTGGTGAGAGAAAGTAGTGTAAAGAAAAACTTTACAAATTCTTGTCCAAAAACACACTGCATTTTTGATAAGTTAGAGGCCAATTGCTGTCACTATTTTATCAAGATTTTACCTGTCAATATCAGTAAATGTTATACTGCATGTGCACGGATTCATAATTTATTTAACATATCATGAGGAAAAAACCTTGAGATGAATCATGGAGATGGTCCTTAGGTCAAACAAGTTACACAGCAGTGTAGCTGGATATTTTCTGATTATATTAGAAGGTGAAAAGTGAATCAGATGTCCAGATATTACAGATATAGGGCACCATAACTGTGATCTAAACTTTAAAAGCACTCTTCTGCCAGGTAATGGATGCTAATGTTTAACCTGATTAGATTTTAAGATGTGTTGTTATTCATGGTTTCATGTAATGACAAAGATAAACTCCAAAAGCAAAACTTCAGGCTCGCTGCCAAAATGGCGTCCTCAACAAATGAAGTCTGATAATCTCTATAAACAGGTGAAGGCACTGGAACCCTTTTCCAACCCAAAACATGCATAACAGGTCAAATCCTCCAGCGAAGGTCCTAAACAAGACCAGACCAAGATCTGGGTCCCCGAGCGCTGCTCTGTGGCCCCGCCACTCCTAACAGGTCGCCCCAGCCACATCGAAGGATGGGTCAAATGCAGAGGACACATGACACTGTGGAGTCCATAAAGTATACCTCAACCTAAACCATTTTTAAATCAGTAAGAGCAGAGGCTACCTAAAAAAAATATATAATATAAACTATCTGGAGTGAAAGGCATAAGAGCCCAGCAATGAGGTGTTAATGACAAAATGGAATGAATAAAAAAACTGTCAAAGTTAAGTCACGTTTTGACTGGCCCTTAACCCCTGATTCACTCTGTTAGCGTCCCGGGCCGCTTCTTTTAATGGCAGACTGTGTTTCCATGGCAAGGTCATGGTTCTCAGGGGTCTGCATACCCTAATTCTACATTTTAGTCATGAGGCTGATCTCAGTGATTCACAGAAAGAATTTAGTAATGGACCCTTTTCACAAAACCGAGCAGCCTGTTCCAGTGGCCATAAAAAAATGCGGGGCTTCACTCCCTGCTCCATTCATTCCTTCTAGAGAATTAGCCGAGAGCCGCTAAAATAAATCAATAATCAATGAGCACAAAGCGGAGAGCGAGTAACAGCTGATAATCGCTACAGCATGTTATGTCCTACACGTACGGTGTAAATACTTCACCGGGGGAAACCTGTGTTTTATAAAATGTTGCGTTTCTGTCCTTAAGCTAGTTCTAACCTCAATTCAATTTAATCAATAATGTTAAAGTAACAGCACAAACTGAACTGACCTGTTTACAAAAACATTTACTTTTATAAACACATAGTTTTCCTCCGATGACATCTTTGCTGCGTGCTTAACATTTTAAGCTTAAGATTTTTAAGCTGCTAGTGATTATCCATCTGGGATTTGCTCTCCGCCGTCAGATCTTGTTTATTTTGATTTATTTTAACAAGATTCGGCTATTCCCCATAAAGAATGACTGGAGTAGTAAGTGAAGATCCGCACTTTGACCGCAACCGGGACTTAGCCGAGCGCCATCGTGAGAAGGGCCTATCCCAAGTGGCTGACAGCCAGGCAAGAGTAAACAAGAAGCACCACAGGACTGCACCCATCGATACGGGGCCTTAGTGTCTTTACTGGAGGCAGTGATATTCAGAATTTGCGTGGTGCATGAACCACGCACACATGAACCACACATGAACCACGCACACATGAACCACGCACACATGAACCACGCACACATGAACCACGCACACATGAACCACGCACACATGAACCACGCACACATGAACCACGCACACATGAACCACGCACACATGAACCACGCACACATGAACCACGCACACATGAACCACACATGAACCACGCACACATGCACCACGCACACACATGAACCACATACACACAAACCACACACATACACACACGAACCAAACACACAAACCACACACACATGAACCATGCACACATGAACCACACACACACGAACTGTGCACACATGAACCACATACACACGAACCACGCACACATGAAACACACATGAATCACACACACATGAACCACACACACGAACCACACGCACATGAACCAGACACACACACACAGATGAACCACACACACATGAACAACACACACACATATGAAAGACACACACAAACTGCACACACATGAACCACACGCACATGAATCACACACACATAAACTGCACACACACACACACACGAACCATGCACACAGGAACCGCACACATGTGGTTCACACACACTTGAACAACTCACATATGAACCAGGCACACATAAACCACAGAAACGTGAAACACGCACACAAAGACCATGTAAACATTAACTACACACATTTGAACCACACACATGTGAACCACGTACACATGAACCAGGCACACATAAACCACAGACACATTACCTATGTACACATGAACCATGCACACACACCTTAAGCACACTTGCCTCACACATGCTGCACGGACACACATGTCCCACACATCCCACGCACACATGCCTGCACACCCCATACACATAGCCACACACCCCACATACACATGCCCACACATCCCACGTGCACATGCCCATACATCCCATGCACACATGCCCACACACCCCAAGCACACATGCCCACACACCCCAAGCACAAATGTACCACACACTCCGTGTACACATGCCCCACACACACGGCCCACAGGCATATGGCCCCACGAACATGCCTCACACACCACATACACATGCTCCATGCACACATGCTCCACACACTTGTCCCTGTCCTCTGGACCATAAATTCCCAAAATGCTGAGTGGTGTGTTACTGACATGTTGGAGGTGAGCCGGAGGTTTCAGTCCTGTGCTGCTGCTGCTCATGTTTCATTGACCGTTCTTATTTATGGGCCTACACTGCCGTGCATAAACACCAGCTCCACGGATGTTCAAAGAGCTGATTGCTGCTCACCATTTCATAAATTTGCTTCATAGTTTGTGTTTATTTTACTTATTACTTGCATACAAGCTTTGAGTGCTGAATTCATGAAACTGATATTACACTCAAAAGAGCTGATGTGATTGGATTGTCTGTAGCGTTCATGGTGGGCTGGCACCATGTAGGTGGGCTGGCACCATGTAGGTGGGCTGGCACCATGTAGGTGGGCTGGCACCATGTAGGTGGGCTGGCACCATGTAGGTGGGCTGGCACCATGTAGGTGGGCTGGCACCATGTTCGAGTTTCTGACAAGGAGGTTGCAGACACAATTGCCACAACACAACAGCTCTTTAGTAAGATTGTATCAGTGTAAGGACAAAACTAGGGTTCTCTGAACCCTGGGTAGTTGTCTAGAAAGTATCAAGTCAGTGGCAGAGAGACTGGAATACAGAAAAGAGAGGGAGACATTATATTATTACACCAGCTGGGGATGAGGCAGAGCAGAGCAGCTCATTTACACCAGGTTAAGACTGGGCCACTCTGGGTCAAATACAAATTCTACGTACCCTCCCTTTAAGGAAGGATATAAATGACAATGACACAACAAACTTCAGTTCTCAGTTCACAATCAGTTGCTAAAATTCATGATTGTTTTTTTTTTTTTCTTAAGCAGTTTTGACAGAAAATATATTATTATTATTATTATTATTATTATTATTATTATTATTATTATCATTATTATTATTATTATTATTATTATACATCTCACCTACTGTTATTGTAGTATGTTTAAGCAGACCTCTAATCAGCACTGTCCTGATTAGCTCTGCAACAAAGCACAAATGTGTTTCTTTAAACAGGCAGCAAACTTTAGAGCGTTTGGCAGATCCAGTGCTTAGAAGTGCAGTGCTGCCCTCTAGTGTCCACTTGCATTGTTACAGATGGCTGCATAGCTGGTGATGCTGGTGCAAAGAGACAATTCAAGGAGTCCAACTAATCCAACTGCTCCTTTGTCTTTAGGTTCATGGAAATGGAACAGGGCAAGAAAACCACACATCAACTCAACATTTGGACCAATTTACAAGAAGCCTGCAGGCTGTAGATTTCTTTACAAGATTCTATTTCTATTCAGATTTCTATTTATTTTCTTGGGAGAAATAAATCACCTTTAGCCCAATTTGCACATCCAGTTCACAATGTAGTTGTTGTCAGCTGTGCTGACATTGTTTTGCTAGTTTCAAGTCTTTGGCGTCAAGTCCAAGTCCTAAGTCAATGGCTCACAAGCCTCTACTTTGGTCCTTTCAAGTCATAGTACCAAAATACCAAAAATGGCTCATGTTTTTTGTGAACAGTTCTTATTTAAAAAAAAGTTCTGATCACATCAAAGTATAAACTGTAAATAGAAAACGTAAAAAGACCGTACAGAGGAAACACTTTGTTTCATCAAGTCGTCTCAAGTCACAGGACTTCAAGTCCTGATTCATTAGCCTTCAAGTCCAAGTCGAGTCTTTTTATCCAGACAAGTCTCAAGTCATCAAAATAGTGACTCAAGTCTGACTTGACAAGTCCACACCAACACAGTACATGATGTTCATCATATCCTGTCTTACTGGCCATAGAAGAGACATGAGCAGAGGTGTGTAGTACATTTACATTTACAAAATGAGCGCCTTTTTACAGAAATTATACTTATTGGAGTAAGTCCTACTACAGTAATATTATGTTTGAAGTAAAAGTACTCTTACTCGAGTAATATATTGTTGAGCAATACAGTGAAAAGTGTCAAAAGCTTTATGTGATAAGTGACACGTCACCAACACTGGTGACAGCGCTGAGGATGGCTCACAGTTAAGCTGCTGAAACATGTCAACAAGGTAATACATCTCCTAATTTATTGTCTTTAAGAAGAACCTAAATGTGGATATCACTCAGGTCCTCCTCAGCTCAAAACAGAATAACATTCTCGGATAAGTGACATCTAAAATCCAAAAAAACGTCAGCGATCAAGGAAGTACAGTACTCCCTATTGTTTTTGATGGTCAGAGAGAGAGGATTTTCAAATCAACATGCTACTAATGATTAGTAGCAACATAGCTAAATGCTACTCCAGGTATGTTTTTGATGATGGAACATTGTTAGAACATGATTAAAAGCTCAAAAATGTCACAATAGCATAACATGTCCTTTCACTTAATCTATAATCTATCTCGCATAATCTACACTTTTTACTTTTACTATTGCACTCTATTTGTTGCACCTTTCAGCCTAGGCAAGTTCCCAGTTTGTGATTTTTTTGTTCACTGACAATGGCAATAAAGCGTACTTCACAAGCTGTAGCATAAAGGAAAACTCTCTTCAGCTTTCTCTAAATGTGAGACCTCAGGTATGAACATCAGGTATGCCGTCAGAGAGATAGATCCATTAAATCTCTTTTGTCATATTTCAAAAATAGCTTTCTTCACATAATCGTTTACTGTTTTGAAAACATTCAAAAGTTCTTCACATGAGACATACATTTAATTTGGACAAAATACACACACTTTGTGCAAGACTGAATGTATACTTTATACTGAAATCTCACAGTATTTAGGGCACAACAAAGCTGATTGGTGTATCATCTTACTGAAGATTTCCTCTTTGTAAACATTGTTGCTTTGGCTCGGAAAGGCAGGAACAAACAAACACTGTACTAAGGGGTATCCCATCAAAGTCGAATAACAAGTCCAGGCTTTCCCTGAAATCCTGGTCTGAAACCAGCTCCATTTTACTCTTAAACTTCAAGTCATTCCATGAAAGAAATAATCCTGAGTCTGACTAACGCAAACTCAGGCCTGAGGTTTAAACTGCGCTCTGTGCTGCTTCCAGTGACTCTGAGGAGGCCACACCTCTGGAGCAACGATATCACTGAGAATGAGCTCAAAAACATCAGGCTCTCTGAGAGGAGACAGAGCGTGCAACACTGACCTTTTCAGTTTATTCTGATCAGAGGAGGGCAAGAAAAGACACGGCTTCCCCCTCCTGTCCCGCTCGCTCAGCTCTCCTCTTATGTCAGAGAGAGGCTGCTGCGTATTTATTGCAGATTAAGTTTCCAAATACTTTTCTCGACGTAGCCTTTGGTCTTGTCTTTTTTGAGTGTGGAGCTGGATCCACTGAGCATAAAAGTAAAAATGTAACTCCGGAGTCCAGCTCCAAACCAGTGTCTGTGTCTGCGCTTTTCTCCTCACACCAACAGCATAAACTGTTGGCCTGTTTGACTGCTGTTTTAACATTCTGTCCTAAAGTGCAATTAAATGTTATATTGTATAAGATAACATCTCAAGTGCATGCACAAGATCATTTTAATAAAATGATGTAGGCTACAGGCTTATATTATTTGCTGAGTGCAGCGCCCGCAGACAGGCAGCACACGACTGTATTCAGACGGAAACTACCCATTTAACTCAGGTGTGGGAGGGCATGTCCTGAACTTTTTATTAAAGGATTTATTTTGACGTTTTTGGCGACAAAGCTAAAATAGTATGGGCAGTTAGCCTTGTCCAGACCAGGTTACTGCTGTTACTACAACTCACTGCCAGCTCTGGTTAGCCACATTGGTGGGTGGGAACTTATTTGGGCACTGCACCCAAATAAGTCAGTCTTTGGCTTAATGTCCCTTCATGGAATACCCCCTAGACCAGAGAACTCAACACTGGCTAATTTAATGCTTAGAAGCTCCTGTGGATTCCAATCTGTGGATTCCATTCAACCCAAATACTTCAGTGCAACAGAAAGTCAATGAGGTGTCTAATATCCATTAGAAATCATTATACAACATTTAAATTTAGTGCACAGATATCATTCAAATAATACCACAGTCTGGTAATATGACATTTATCGTTTTCTTGCACAGTAGCACAGCCTGACTAATCCCTGAGTAGTGACTGTCATCACAGTATTACATCATCTACTGATGATTCAGAAAGTTTTCAGACCCATTTCACCTTTATTTTGTTATGGTGTAGTCTAATACTACATAACATTATACTATACTTAAACCTTTACACTGATTACCATAAAATATTAAATATGAAATGTTTTACATGTTTTGCAGTTTCACTTGTAGGCCATTATTCCTTATGTCTTCTTTTTTTATATTGTGAGAATTTTAGGATTAATCAAACTTAGTCCGATTTAGGAACCAGCTTCTATAATAAAAAAAAACTGAAATGTCATACAATCATTCATTTTTTTAATTTATCATTTTAAATGTCTGTAAACGGCAAAACAACTGATGACCAACTTTATGGCTAAACTTATTATATTATACTTATATTCATTATAATATATTTGTGTGTTGTTTTATCGCATAACAAATACAGTTTGTGAGTACATTTTCTATTTGTATTTTGTTGTATGTTTTCCCCTGACCGCAGGATTGTTCACATGACGATAATGACATTTTTCAGTTTGTGCAGCAGTGTTACAGGAATTAGACCAAAGTTAAAAGCATTTAGCAACTGCTGTGAAAATAACAGGACTATCTGTGACTTTGGGGTATAAACCATGAAAACTCTTTGTGTGTCACCTTCCACAAAACACAGAATAAACTATACCATTTTATCAATTTATAAGAGAAAAATATAAAGCCAAATACTAAAAACCTGAGTGGAGAATAAGGCAGAAATTGCCACCTAAAAGGGCATAAAAAGTATTTAAACACAAAGTGAAAATGTCATACACAATACACAATATTTAAAAAAATAAAACTATTTAATTTTTTTTCTTTAACATTTAAATCAAGGAACAAAAAGGCCCAAAATCAAATAAATACCCTTGATGCATTGAAGAGGGTCTGAAAACCGTCTGAATCCTCTGTATTCAATTTCTAAATAAATTGTGGGACTCAAGGCACACGAGAAGTCTACACAACAGCACTGTCATTCCCAGTTTGACTCATTTACAAAATGTGCATCAATCATGTTAATCCGTTAGCCTGACTATATTTTCATTATTTAAATTTTCAAAAACTGTTAAAATGACATTTATTTTTAGATATGAGGGCGCATCAAATATCATACCAGTAGTAATCACCAAACACATCATTTTAGGCTAAAATCAGTTGCCTCTGCGCAGTGTTTCTCTGCACTGATCTGTGTGTGCAGGTTTATTAGCCGTTAGATCTTCATGAACGTTGGACTTACATTGCACTTAAAGTAAATATGTTAAAAGAAAATAATAGCATTTTAGATGGAGTTTGTAGATGTCCATGTTGCCGTAATAGGAAGCATCTGGGCATGTGCAGATTTTGACACTAATTCAGTACTGACTCAAACTGGGGAATCCCAAGTACTATTACTGTTTCTCCTGATACAATACAGAGAAAATCTGACCTGAACACAGAAGCCACGTTTCGACTGGTTCACTTAGGAGCGATTGGTATGGTGTGAAAGTGTCTCCACTGTCCCAAAGGTTCAGCAGTCCAGTGTATTCCTCACTTTCAAAAAGCATTCTGAGCATCCTGAATATTCCCCGTGAATTTATAAGCACTTTCCACAACTTTCTGAGGCCTATAGTTTTGTCGTCATGTAATGGTAAGAAACATTAGCATGATAACAGTGCACTTCCTTCTGGTTCATTCGCGTCGTTTTGACTCAAATAGTTGCTTTTACAATATATATATCTGTAGCATTAGCATAAGCTGTTTCCTGTTTATTGACGCACAGTACTCACATTAAGACCCAGAATATAATATTTCCAGAGCATAATGCATCTAAAATTATCCAAAGCCAATGCATTACATAAAGAGAGGTTAAAAGACTTTTCAGAAAAGGGAAGTAACTGCAGAAAAAGCTGAGGACAAACCGGAAGTAATTTCCTGTTTACTGTCAACCACACAAACTTAAGCAAAAGGTCTAAAGGTCATCTTGTGCTGAGATCGCCCTCATGATTTATTGTATAATTCAAGTATTATCTGGGTTTTTGTTATGTGTAGCTCTGCCTCTGAAGTCAGATTCAGGACCTGATCATGGACACGCACTACGCCATTAAAAGAAATGTTCCAAAGCGCTCCAAAGTGAACTGGCCCAGTTGAAACGTCCAGAGGTTCAGGCTGATTTTGGCACTTGACTGTCCCCTGATAAGTTCACATTTGGGGACATCCACATTCCCATTGCCCTCTCTCAGATGCTGCTGGTGGATTAGCCTGGCTCCTGGACCGGTCCCTGAGTCCCCCCCACTGAGCTGTTATTGACCGGACTGTACTGCACGGGACCAACCTCTGCCGGCCTGGTTTTGAAGTAGATGATGTAGAACAGTGGTAGCACAATGCCTATGAGCAGCATGGCGATGACGGCGTTCCACCAGTTGATGCCCCAGTCTGCGCCGTGACCTTTGATCCCCTGACCCCCTTGTTTCCTGTGACCCTTGTCCTGCCTGTCCCAAACCTTCAGCAGCTCCTCATCTTCCTGCTCCGTGCTCTGGATCAGTCTCTCCATGTCATTGTCCAGCTCCATGAGGAAGTCTGTGACCTCCTGGACATGTGGGGGCGCTCTGGGTGCTCCCTCTTCAGGTGAGGGTGGCAGGGCGTCCTCAGGGGGCTGGACCTCTCCCAACTCCTCTGTCAGAAGGCTATGTTTCTGGACCGGGATCTTGATGGACTTCAAGGCAAACAGGTCTTGTTCTTGCATGAGGTTATTCAGTCGTTTTATGTCAGCCACCTGGTAACAAGAAAATGCACACAGGTTCAACCTAAGACATTTCAGACGCCTCCATAAGATTTAACGTGGTTTAAATGTAACTTTTTTTTGTTTGTTTTTCCCGTGGGGGTGAAATTACTTGAAGTATGGATCTGGTTGGACAAACACCTATGAAAGCTCCAGCTCTGTGGAAGGTGTAACACTGTTCCAGTGGGACCAAAGCCCCAGCGCTCCAGTCACTGCTGCTGCTTCAACGGTAACCATTAAATGTACAATGTACAATGTACAATAGACATGTATATTGGACTTGCACGGTCATCATGAGGCAGTTGTCCAGATCTAAAGGAAATCGCTGCTTTGTGGGAGGAGGAGGCAGCCTAGCACATTTCTGATCATAACAGAGCTCAGACCAATCACCTGTGTGGATTTTCACGTCCTGCTTGCGGCCAAGCAGCTGCCGCAGTCGCACCTAATGGACCGTGCCAGCCGGCTGATCTCATTTGGATTTCACAAGCTTTTGGGAACCTCAGCCCCCAATCCAACAGGGGTGCACCACAGATTCGCAGATTCAGTCGGTGTTGATTGAATCTGCGAAGGTCTAGCTAATCTCGACAAACCTGTTACATAAATCTTTTCAAGTTCAAGTTTAACCCTGACTTAGTTCAGGTTTAGTCTAGTTTAATCTTTATTTATACTTGGCTGAAGTCCTTTTGTCCCATTTAGACCCGGTGATCTAGTTTAATGAAGATCAGAGCTATTGGTATGGTACTGTGTGGTATTTGTGGTCCGACCTGACAGCCGTACTGCAGGGCCAGCTTGTTGAGGTTGTCTCCGTGTTGCAGCTCTCTCTCCAGGATCTGGCCCATGCTGTGGTTAGGGCGGTGTGTGTGGTACGGCTGCATCTCCACCGCACTGAGCTCCTCGTCCTCGGAGCACACAGCCGACTCGGCGCTCCTCCTCTTGAACATATACACCTGTCCATCTGCACTGGCATGGACGTCCACCGGGGCCTGGAACGCCCGAGGAGCCTGCTCAGCCCGTCGCATCACCGGACGTGTGCCTGCAGAGAAACACTACACAGCAGAATACTTAAGGGACACATGGTTGAAGAGGACTCAAACTACTGCGTTTAAGAGTGTGTTTCTGGTTTAATTGTGATGTCTGTATAGTAACAGTTAACGCAAGCACTCGTACTAGAATGTGTTTGGAATAACAGTTCATTTCAAACTGTTCAATGTGATTAAACGAAGACTGTTACTGCAAACCACTACACAAGGGGACTTAAAAAGGTATTTCTAAGTTACTACTACTATTAGAAAATAATTACAAAGTAAAGCACTAGGTAACTTGGCACTGGCTTGTTGCCATGGAAATGTTATTGCTTTGCCTGGAATTTTCCTCTGTATGGCATTCAACGTATCCAAACTTAAAACACAATCCTAAAGTGAGTGTTGTCATGTCACCACAGATCTGAGCTTGTCCTAAAGTGGAGTCACTCATTTGTTTCCATGGTGATCGATGTTTATGTTTGGAGGTGAACCGTCCAACAGAAAAGTTACATAGTACACCTTTACTGATGACCTTGGATTTATGGGTAATTGAGAAACAAAAACTTTTTCTTCGACAATGACATAATGAGTAATTAGACATTAGATGTTCAATAGACCAGACACTAAGATATTCCCCTAAACCAGTCAGTGATCGTAGTCTTTTGGAAAAAGTCAGCATTAGCCCACGCACTGTGTGCAGTTCAACCTCACTGTAACCTCCAGGGAGCAGCCACAAGCCACTGCAGCACTGGAGAGGCTAACAGCTAACAGCTTTAGCACTCACATTTTTCCAGATCTAGCAGAGCAGCTGATGTTAGTTTATTTACTGCATGCTCCACTCTTGAGACACACACTCTGCTCATCTTTAGTCTTTACCTGACTGTGTGCTTAGGAGGAGTTACACAGGTCACTGCGGACATACTGCAGCTGTAAACTGAGCCACAGCATGCTGCTAACTTTAGCATGCTACTGCTACAAGTGAGCTAGCAGTCTGCTCTTGTTCTGCCTAACAGCACTAGCACACAGGCTGTGCACTGCTGCCATCTGCTGTCTGAGTGTGTTTACTGCAGGAGCTGAAACACTGGCGTTAGAACAGCAGTATAATTTAGAGTTATATCTGAGAAAGAAAGAATGAATAAAATATGGTGGTAAGCTATATTTTACATTTCATTTTAACTAGTGTTTATGTATTCATTCTTATTTTTGATTAGGCGTAGGCCTACCTGTTTGACTTCTTGCTGTTACATTTGGGGCCTGTGCTAATGGCCCATCCTCTTATGGAACACTCTTTAGAACACTTTCTCATTCCTCATGAGCAGGGCTGGGGGCAGGAGGAGGTTGTATAAAGGTGACCACTAGATGGGGGTGTTGCTCTTCCATAGTCACACTTCCCTGGATCTGTGCCGAGGTCAAAGGTCAGTTGTGTTGGTCCAGCAAACACAGCCTGCACGTTTTGAACATTCTCTGGTTTAAATGACTCAATAAGCTGAGCACAGCAGCAGCACAGAGAGGGAGGTCCTGTGGAAGATACAGGACATGTGGAACACCTGAAGTCCACACACAAGTACCCCACACACACACACACACACACACACACACTCCAGCATACACACACACACACACACACACACACACACACACACATATATATATATATATATATATATATATATATATATATATATATATATATAATTATTATAATAATATTATTATAATTATATATATATATATATATATATATATATATATATATATATATTTTTAATATATATATATATATATATATTTAATATATATATATATATTTATATATTATTAGTCCTATTAATGAAATATATACAATTTTGTCAATAATAATAAAACAAATTGTTATTTTTATATATATTAGTAGGACTACATATTTCTATACAAAAATGGATTGCAAACATAAAAAATATATATATATATATATAATATATATATATATATATGTATATATATATTTGTTTTTAATGTAGAGATTGGTTATTTATCTCTTTCCATTAAATGTATTTGATATTTAAATCATAACAGTCTTAAGTGATAAATTACGAAATGTTAATCTTATTCATTTTTACAAATTTATACATTTTACAAATTTACAAATCTAATAATGTCGGATTATAGCAACAAAGTGAAGACAGGTATACCTCTCTCTCTCTCTCACTCTCTATATATATATATATATATATATATATATATATATATATATATATATATATATATATATATATATATATATATATATATATATATATGCTTTTTAAAATCAAATTCAAGCAAGCATATATTTAATTAAAATATACTGCTGGTTGTTTTTCTGTTTACATTACATTAATTTCATATTCAAAAAATAACACTTGTTCAAATGTCAGCAAAACTGACAATTGTATTCATTTTGTATTAATTTTTTAAAATACATTTTTAAATGTATAAATAAATTACAATTACTTAGCAGCATGTATTTAATTATTATCAGCCAATATTTGTAATGTAAAGAAAGAAAATAATTAATTAATGATATTATATATATATATATATATATATATATATATATATATTTTTTTTTTTTTTTTTTAAGATTAATAATGTTATAATTATTAATAAATTTATAGCATTTCCCACCATGTGCTTGTTATTTGCATTCTATTCATTTATGTAGATTTTCTTTATTTTATTATAATCTAATGATAATAGGAAGTGCATTACACATTAATTATCCAATATAAAAACTTGTGAGCTTATGTATGTATATATATATATTTCCTCTTAGTGTTGGTGTGCTCTTCTGGCACACACAGTTCTGTCTGGATTCAAAACAAAGTTAGCGGGAGTGGAGCGCTTGCACTCGCAGCAGCCGCAGTAAAGTTAATGTTGCCTTAGAGGAATCATCAGATCATTTACATGGAGCCTGGATCTGGCACCAACACGGCACGAAGCAGCCAAGCGGCACTACTCGGCACGTTTAAGGGTCAGTGCCTCAGCTTGTCCGACTCAGTGAGGGGAGGGGGGGGGGACGAGGTGAGGGGAGGAGCTAAAAGAAGAGTAAAGAGAAGATAGAGAAAAAGCCTGTAGTAAATGATTCAGCGCAGATGAAATATGAATTCAGGTGAAAGATTGATGTTTGGCTCGTCGCTGAACCCTGTGCTGCTCGGTCACATCAGATCATGTTGTGTCAAGTACAGAGCAGCACCGGGGCCCACACAAAGGAGAGACACGGGGCCCCTGTGTGTGGGGACTAAGGGCCTGTGCATGTGGAGACTCAGCACATCATAATCAAATCTGTGTACACGGGAAAGACCATCATACAGAAGTTAAACTGGTGGAACTCTTGATTACATTAAATACAGAGGCACCGCATAAGCAGGGCTGAGTGTGAGGTCCCAGAGTATGTGTTTAGGTGTATATGGTTAATACATGTTCAAGTTCTGTTTTTTCTGTAAATCAGGTATTCCTTTTCACAACAAATCTGTAACTACTGTAAACCATATGTGAAAGTTATATTTGCTGCCATGAACTCAAAATAAGGTCTGTAAATCAGTCAATCAATCATGTGGGTGCAGTGTAAAAGCTATCATCACTGCAGTATGGGTTGGCGACCTCCTCTGTCTCCGATACGCTGCCCTTCCTGCTTGGGGCTGTGCCGGCTCGTCCTCTGCGGGGTCAGGTACAGATGTTCTACCTCAGGTCAGAGTTTCATAATGATTTTGCACAATAAATAATATAATCTAATAGATCTTCACTGTACTGAGGCCCAGAGCCCCGTCATGCCGCCCCATCACAGTGTGTGTCCTGGGGTCCTTTACTGCAGCCGGTGGCCGCGTTGGGCTGGTGTGATGTAGAAGAGCCAGCGTACGTGCGGGACCTTGGCTCCTCTGCTATGGTTTGCCATTAGCGTCGTGCTCTGTCCTGGGGTAACTAAAGCCGTTTCTTTCTTCTTGCCTTCTTGCCTTTGTGTAATATGTTCACGTCCACACAAGAAACAGAAAGGAACAAACTCAGCTGGAAAATGAAACATGTGTAAAATTACCTGACCTATTATGAAGTTTTCTAAAACTGAACTTAAGGAAACTGTTTACATGAGAAAGTCATAACATCAGACCATTTTTGCAAAGTAAATAAATGTTCATTGTCTCTCACATGTGTGCCTTATCTTTAGTTTTGTTTATTTTATTATTTTATTATTTTTCTGGACAAGTTCCATTGGCATTGTTGGATTAATTTCATTGAGTATATTTTACACGTCTCCCAAGCGCTCGACTGGTTACAATTGTAAATATGGCGGATATACTTACAATTGTCAGCGTTTCATGAAAAATAATTATTTTCAGTTTATATCTGCTTATTGTTGTCTGTGTTCTCTCTTATCCAATCATATCGCTCCAAGTGAACCAGTCGAAACGCAGCTTATCAGCACAGACACATCATGGACGGGCGACTCTGCTCAACAGGTGGCTTCTCGTGTTGGTGTGACCTGTACACGCTTGAGGAGAGTCCCCGGAGCCACCCCTCTGATGTAGACTGGTGCCCTTGTCGGGTGCTGGTGAAACGGGGCAGACCCTCTGGTGACCCGCTGTGCCCTTGCCCTGTCACCTGCCCCCCCACCGCGTCAACCCACGTTAGCGTGAGTGATGCTGAGCCGCGGAGTGTGAGGTCCCAGAGTATGTGCAGAACATGCAGCACTTTAGAGTATGTGCAGAACATGCAGCACTTTAGAGTATGTGCAGAACATGCAGCACTAATACAGCTGAGTGGAATATACTGGCCTTACTATGGCACTTTATGAACTCATTTTAAGAAATAAGAAAAAAATGGATGATAATTCTGACAAGTTTCAATACTGTATTCTGAAACTGATGATTAATGAGTAAACTAATGCGTGAACCTTCCTCTGCCTGACCTCTCCTGAGTCTGTGGTGGTGGATCTCTCCTCTCCTGCGTGTGTTCAGGCTTTTCTTGGTTATGTGTGTTCCCTGAGCAAAGTTCCATAATTCCATCTTCCACTTCAGTACTGTTGATGTGTCTCACTTTGTGTAAGTTTTAATGGCACCATCAACCTGTCCAGGACAACAATGGAAACTTGTCTGTGTCTAAAATCTAGCATATTTGCATGAGTCCTATGTTCATTAATATGCACGATCCCTTTATGAATAAATAGAAAACTAAACAAATAAACACTTTCATTTAGGGACCATATATTAATAGATAGTTATACTTTATTAATCCCCAAAAAGGAGAAATTCACGTGTCCATGTAGCTCATTACATTTGATCATGAAATAAAACCTCTATAAATAAGTGATTTAAAAGCCCATGTAGCACATGCGTTTACATAAAATGCCAATTGTTAAAAGTGACAAGTGGGAGTCAGGACAGGTTATATCTGATGGCTGTGGGACAAAGGACTTTCAGTTCTGCAGCAAAGTGAGAGGAGCCGCCTGCGTCTGTAGAAATGGCAAACTTGGAATAAAAAGTACAGGTCTACAGATGGTGCGTTCACACTTACAATAACACCACATTAAAATGAACTAAACAAGGACTAAACCATGACAAAGCCAGTGTTAAACTAGGATTAAAGGACACATTCTGTTACAGCGACTTTTTGAGCTTTTAACCTTGTTCTAACAATGTTCCGTCATCAACAACACACCTGAAGTTGCATTCAGTTGCAATCACGCTGTTTTGAGAAATGTTTATTAGAAAATCTTCACCCCCGAGTGTAAAAAAAAACACTTTCTGCTGAACTTCTTGGATCTGGGACGTATTGTCAGATTTCATACATCACTTATCAGAGAATCTTCTGCTGTTTTAAGTCATTAAATCATTGCCAGACTCGTTCTGAGCATTTCTGCCGTCTAAACACGACCACTGCTGCTGCTCATTCGTACCATAATGTTTGTACCGCTAACTTTACTAAATTGTGTGAGCGCTAAGGCACCATCTAGTGGCTGGATGCACTCAGCTAGTGTCATTTCACACAGGTCAAATCCTGTAATTTAATGAATAATACACTTTTTTTTTGTTTCAAAATATGACATGGCAAATGTAAAAAGTAAAAAAGAGTACCAAAGGCTGATAACCATATGAAAAACACATCATATTTTTCCTTCAAACTAGGACCTACATCAAACTGGGCTCAAACTGGATCAGTGTGAACACACCCTCAGTGACTAATTAAACCTTTGTTTATATTTATTAAGTACTTTTTTCTCTTTATGGAGACATTTTACATGCCGTGCCAATTAATACTCATCATTAATAAACAATCAAATATTATCTTACGGTGTGACACTGCAGGTAAATATGGAACAATCTTTTCTGTAGTTTGCTCTTATAAATGCAATGAAAAAACATAGTTGACTTTTTTCCATCATGCAACGTTTTCTTGTGAAGAAAGCCTTTTGGGTGTAAAAATGGCCACATGTTTGGGACGTATAAATGAGAAAATGACAGAGACAGATGTGCTTTATTTTGTTGATACAATAGATACAAAAACACACAGAGGGGATTATCTGTCTATTATTTGAGAACACTAGATCTTACTACTAAAACTTGACAAAATCAGGCATCAAATTAAATATCAACAAATCCTGTATCCATTTAGAATCTTGTCGAGTCCCAGATTGTCCAGTTTGGTGTGTGCAGGAGCTACTTTAAGGCTGATCTTTATGTCTCTAAAAATGCATTTGGAGAAAACGGCCTTTGAAGGCACGATGTCCCATTGGATTACATGAAATAATTCAACATCTTTAGGTGACCAAATAAAATGCTCATAGTGTCTGGCCTTAATATGTGTTTTATAAATACTAACTATTAGCTGAATAACTACTAAATAGCAAACTAATTACTACTTAGTTAGTCCTTAATATGTGTTCTCCAAACCAACGTGGAATTAAGATGTATATTACTGTGTGTTGCTTGTCAAAGCCCGATCTCGACAGATCTCAGAAGCTAAGCAGGTCGGAGCCTGGTCAGTACTTGGATGAGACACTGGGGGAGGGGGGGGCGCTGGTAGAAACTATAGTTATTAACACTTCACTCACTTAGGTGGTGTGTGAGTAAATGATTGGTGGTGCTTACCACCACTGTGGAGTGAATGAATGAAGACTACAGTGTAGTGCTTTGAGAGACATGTTTGTAATAAATGTTACAAAAGTAAGGCATTATTTTATATATATGTAATGTTTTGGCAGAAATTAATGAAAAATGTAAGCATTATGTGTGTGTGTGTGTGTGTGTGTAGGTGTGTGCGTCTGTGTGTATGTGTGTGTTTATATGTGTGCATGTGTGTATGGATGTGTGTTTGTGCGTGTATGTGCATGTGTGTATGTGTGTGTTTATATGTGTGCATGTGTGTTTGCGTGCGTGTGTCTATGTGTGTGAGTATGTGTCTATGTGTTTGTGTGTGTGTCTCTGTGTGTGTGAGTGTGTGTCTATGTGTGTGTGTGTCTATGTGTGTGTGTGTGTGTGTCTGTGTGTGTGTGTGTGTGTGTGTCTCTGTGTGTGTGTGTGTGAGTGTGTGTCTCTGTGTGTGTGTGTCTCTGTGTGTGTGTGTCTTTGTGTGCATGTGTCTATGTGTGTGTGTGTGTGTGTGTGTCTCTGTGTGTGTGTGTCTTTGTGTGCATGTGTCTATGTGTGTGTGTGTGTGTGTGTGTGTGTGTGTCTCTGTGTGTGTGTGTCTTTGTGTGCATGTGTCTATGTGTGTGTGTGTGTGTGTGTGTGTGTGTGTGTCTCTGTGTGTGTGTGTCTTTGTGTGCATGTGTCTATGTGTGTGTGTGTATGTGTGTGTGTGTCTCTGTGTGTGTGTGTCTTTGTGTGCATGTGTCTATGTGTGTGTGTGTGTGTGTGTGTGTGTGTGTGTGTGTGTGTGTGTGTGTGTGTGTGTGTGTGTGAACAGCAGGTGAGGTGAGCAGGGGCGGGGGCTTGTCCTCGTGGGGGTCCCGGGGTCGCTCTGGGGGGGCCCTTACACATGGCTTGGGGTCAAGTCAACAGTTCAGGAGTGTATAGATTATGTGTCAGAGGGCCAGGTGAGGGGATCCAGAGCTCCGACAGGGCCCTAACAGCATCTATCAGCAGAGACAGCACGGAGGGGCCACACTTCAACTGGTTCACTTCAGAGCGCTTTGGAACGGTTCTTTTAAAGGCGGCGTGTGTGTCCATGTTCAGGGCAGATGTTCCAGAGGCAGAGCTCTGCTTCTGAGCTACTGACATCACCCGAACATAACTCTTTTTTGTTAATACATCTAAATCATTTTGTTGATAAATGATACCTGAATTATACTTTTTAGTATCATTCAGTCATTTGCAAAGAAAGAGATGTTCAGTAAGTTTACGTCACTGTAAAATGTGGCTAAAGCTAGAGTAAACAGTATATTCAGTTTATGGTCAGCTTCAGTTTATCGTCAGTTTTATTTCTTTCTGTGCAAAGCCTCTACGTCATGTTTTACCCTCTCTGTATGTAACGCATTGGCTTTGGATAATTTTAGACCCATTATGCACTGGAAACATAATATTTTGGGTCTTGAAGCAAGTGCCGTGTGTCGATAAACAGGAAACAGCTGATGCTAACACGTGTGAGCGATGTCTAGACAAGCACGTTAAATCCATGTTACCACACGATGCAAACTGATGTATAGAGTCAGAGTTTGTCATTTGATTTAAAGCTAATATGGTTTGTATTTGCTCAAAACAGGGACACATGGTGGACATTCATGTCTAGGTGTAGTTGTATGTTTATGAACTTATGTGTATCTGTGTGTTTAGGTGTATATGGTTAATACATGTTCAAGTTCTGTTTTTTCTGTAAATCAGGTATTCCTTTTCACAACAAATCTGTAACTACTGTAAACCATATGTGAAAGTTATATTTGCTGCCATGAACTCAAAATAAGGTCTGTAAATCAGTCAATCAATCATGTGGGTGCAGTGTAAAAGCTATCATCACTGCAGTATGGGTTGGCGACCTCCTCTGTCTCCGATACGCTGCCCTTCCTGCTTGGGGCTGTGCCGGCTCGTCCTCTGCGGGGTCAGGTACAGATGTTCTACCTCAGGTCAGAGTTTCATAATGATTTTGCACAATAAATAATATAATCTAATAGATCTTCACTGTACTGAGGCCCAGAGCCCCGTCATGCCGCCCCATCACAGTGTGTGTCCTGGGGTCCTTTACTGCAGCCGGTGGCCGCGTTGGGCTGGTGTGATGTAGAAGAGCCAGCGTACGTGCGGGACCTTGGCTCCTCTGCTATGGTTTGCCATTAGCGTCGTGCTCTGTCCTGGGGTAACTAAAGCCGTTTCTTTCTTCTTGCCTTCTTGCCTTTGTGTAATATGTTCACGTCCACACAAGAAACAGAAAGGAACAAACTCAGCTGGAAAATGAAACATGTGTAAAATTACCTGACCTATTATGAAGTTTTCTAAAACTGAACTTAAGGAAACTGTTTACATGAGAAAGTCATAACATCAGACCATTTTTGCAAAGTAAATAAATGTTCATTGTCTCTCACATGTGTGCCTTATCTTTAGTTTTGTTTATTTTATTATTTTTCTGGACAAGTTCCATTGGCATTGTTGGATTAATTTCATTGAGTATATTTTACACGTCTCCCAAGCGCTCGACTGGTTACAATTGTAAATATAGCGGATATACTTACAATTGTCAGCGTTTCATGAAAAATAATTATTTTCAGTTTATATCTGCTTTTTGTTGTCTGTGTTCTCTCTTATCCAATCATATCGCTCCAAGTGAACCAGTCGAAATGCAGCTTATCAGCACAGACACATCATGGACGGGCGACTCTGCTCAACAGGTGGCTTCTCGTGTTGGTGTGACCTGTACACGCTTGAGGAGAGTCCCCGGAGCCACCCCTCTGATGTAGACTGGTGCCCTTGTCGGGTGCTGGTGAAACGGGGCAGACCCTCTGGTGACCCGCTGTGCCCTTGCCCTGTCACCTGCCCCCCCACCGCGTCAACCCACGTTAGCGTGAGTGATGCTGAGCCGCGGGTACTCTCTGCCTGACAGAGCACCCGGGGGAGGGCATCAGGGACACTCTGGAGCATCTGAGTGTACATGATGTATCTTTCTAAATCTACTTTGGACCCTTTTGTTTGCCATTGATAACTTTGGAGAGTGAAGCATGCTGACTAAAAAGAAATGTGCAGCATAGCTTTCAGCTCAATTACATATCAGCTACAGCCTAAAGAAGCTAATGAACCCCCCAGGAGACCAGACCAGACCAGACCAGCCCAGACCAGGGTCCAGAGAGGTAGTCGGACAGGAGCTCAAGTCTTCAGAGACACTGGATTTGAAATTTTTGTTTTTTTTCACCCACAGACAGCAATATTTACCCATCAGTGCACTCCCAGATTGTTTGGATCAGTTTTATTTTATTCCAAATTTAAATGAGAGCAGTGCAGTAGTTTTAAGCGGCCGTATTATCACCATCAGGAGCCTATTTCTACAGTTTTACCCATATACTGTACATGCACAATTCTAAGAAGTCTAAGTTTGTCTCAATCTAACTCTTAGATCAAGGCAAAGGTTCAGTCATTACTGGAGCAGCAGCATGCAATACTATTATAACTACTACTGCTACTACTATTACTATTACTAGTACTAATACTATACTGCAGAGTCAGCACAGACACATTGTACCTCCACAGTGTACCTCCAGAGTGTACCTCCAGAGTGTACCTCCAGAGTGTACCTCCAGAGTGTACCTCCAGAGTGTACCTCCAGAGTGTACCTCCAGAGTGTACCTCCAGAGTGTACCTGCACGGTGTACCTCCAGAGAGTACCTGCACGGTGTACCTCCAGAGTGTACCTGCACGGTGTACCTCCAGAGTGTACCTGCACGGTGTACCTCCAGAGTGTACCTCCAGAGTGTACCTGCACAGTGTACCTCCAGAGTGTACCTGCACGGTGTACCTGCACGGTGTACCTCCAGAGTGTACCTCCAGAGTGTACCTCCAGAGTGTACCTCCAGAGAGTACTTGCACAGTGTACCTCCAGAGAGTACCTGCACGGTGTACCTCCAGAGTGTACCTGCACGGTGTACCTCCAGAGTGTACCTCCAGAGTGTACCTCCAGAGTGTACCTGCACAGTGTACCTCCAGAGTGTACCTGCACGGTGTACCTGCACGGTGTACCTCCAGAGTGTACCTCCAGAGTGTACCTCCAGAGTGTACCTCCAGAGTGCACTTGCACAGTGTACCTCCAGAGAGTACTTGCACAGTGTACCTCCAGAGTGAACTTGCACAGTGTACCTCCAGAGTGCACTTGCACAGTGTACCTCCAGAGTGTACTTGCACGGTGTACCTCCAGAGTGTACTTGCACAGTGTACCTCCAGAGTGCACTTGCACAGTGTACCTCCAGAGTGTACTTGCACGGTGTACCTCCAGAGTGTACTTGCACAGTGTACCTCCAGAGTGTACCTGCACGGTGTACCTCCAGAGTGTACCTCCAGAGTGTACCTCCAGAGTGTACCTCCAGAGAGTACTTGCACAGTGTACCTCCAGAGTGTACCTGCACGGTGTACCTCCAGAGTGTACCTGCACGGTGTACCTCCAGAGTGTACCTCCAGAGTGTACCTGCACAGTGTACCTCCAGAGTGTACCTGCACGGTGTACCTGCACGGTGTACCTCCAGAGTGTACCTCCAGAGTGTACCTCCAGAGTGCACTTGCACAGTGTACCTCCAGAGAGTACTTGCACAGTGTACCTCCAGAGTGCACTTGCACAGTGTACCTCCAGAGTGTACTTGCACAGTGTACCTCCAGAGTGTACCTGCACAGTGTACCTCCAGAGTGTACTTGCACAGTGTACCTCCAGAGTGTACCTGCACAGTGTACCTCCAGAGTGTACTTGCACAGTGTACCTCCAGAGTGTACTTGCACGGTGTACCTCCAGAGTGTACCTGCACAGTGTACCTCCAGAGTGTACCTGCACAGTGTACCTCCAGAGTGTACCTCCAGAGTGTACTTGCACAGTGTACCTCCAGAGTGTACCTCCAGAGTGTACCTCCAGAGTGTACCTGCACAGTGTACCTCCAGAGTGTACCTGCACAGTGTACCTCCAGAGTGTACCTCCAGAGTGTACTTGCACAGTGTACCTCCAGAGTGTACCTCCAGAGTGTACCTCCAGAGTGTACCTGCACAGTGTACCTCCAGAGTGTACTTGCACAGTGTACCTCCAGAGTGTACCTGCACAGTGTACCTCCAGAGTGTACTTGCACAGTGTACCTCCAAAGTGTACCTGCACGGTGTACCTCCAGAGTGTACCTGCACAGTGTACCTCCAGAGTGTACCTCCAGAGTGTACTTGCACAGTGTACCTCCAGAGTGTACCTCCAGAGTGTACCTCCAGAGTGTACCTCCAGAGTGTACTTGCACAGTGTACCTCCAGAGTGTACTTGCACAGTGTACCTCCAGAGTGTACCTGCACGGTGTACCTCCAGAGTGTACCTCCAGAGTGTACTTGCACAGTGTACCTCCAGAGTGTACTTGCACAGTGTACCTCCAGAGTGTACCTGCACGGTGTACCTCCAGAGTGTACCTCCAGAGTGTACCTGCACAGTGTACCTGCACGGTGTACCTCCAGAGTGTACCTCCAGAGTGTACCTCCAGAGTGTACCTCCAGAGTGTACCTCCAGAGTGTACCTCCAGAGTGTACCTGCAGAGTGTACCTGCACGGTGTACCTCCAGAGTGTACCTCCAGAGTGTACCTCCAGAGTGTACCTCCAGAGTGTACCTCCAGAGTGTACTTGCACAGTGTACCTCCAGAGTGTACCTCCAGAGTGTACTTGCACAGTGTACCTCCAGAGTGTACTTGCACAGTGTACCTCCAGAGTGTACCTGCACGGTGTACCTCCAGCGTGTACCTGCACGGTGTACCTCCAGAGTGTACCTGCACAGTAACATGTGGTAAATTCTGGTGACATGACTCCTGTGTGTTGTCAGTAGCCCGGCAGATGCCTGCAGTGGGGCAGAGCCGGGCTGTAGCTGTGTGCTCCTTCTGCTCCTCTCTAAATGTTGCATGTTCTTTTCTCTCACAGCCCTGTACATTCACTCTGAAGGAGACATTCTGGGAGGCCAGGGCGGCTAATCCCTTTGGAGCAGGACTTTTAGCCTGTATCTTGCTATGCTCAAAGCGGGTTCAGATTGGAGTCACGGGCACTGGCGGTGAAGAGCAGGCTTTCTGGTGACCGCGGATACTCAATAATACATGTGCAGCTGTTGGGAAGGCTCGGGCCATTAAACCTCTGCAGCCAATGTGGGGCAGGGGAACCCATGAAATATTGATGGCAGCGCACTTTGGAATGTATAGATGTTTTGCAAAATGTTGTAATTTGTAATATCAGAAATCTGTGACTATTCTTCAGTGGACAGAGGCATAGACTAGTGGCCATTGCTCTTCTCCAGTGTGATGTTGAGACATGAATGAAATTGCCAGTTTGGTTTATCATCACTCAGCCACACTGTGCTCGGCAAAAATGTCTTTATGATTATATATAATATAATATTCTAAATATTTTACTTGTACTTCTCAATAATAATTTTTGTTCATATTATATATGAACATATGGCTTTTAAAATTACTTTCATAAATATTAAAGGTGCACTATGTAACTTGCTTGTCTCCTAGGATTTATTACTGTTTTGACTGGGATGTTTCAATTGCAAGCTAAAAATCATTGTAATATGAATCTACTTAATTCTTATAAATACCTATTTGTGTATTTACTTAATTTGTGGAATTGTTTATGTACTTGCTCTATGTACTCTGCTATTTTTCTTATGTTGTTCAAAAACACATGATAGAAAAGCACTCCCCAAACATGGACCTTTAGCTGATGGCTCATGTGTATTCTAAGATTGATGGTGCTGTATTTTGAATGGGCTTCATCTTGAAATCATGTTTTACCACAATGTACAGCCAAAATAAGCGGATCTGAGGGGCACTGGATTACTCGCAGACACAAACGTTTCTGACAAAAGCCACACAAAGCCTTGGAGATGACGTTTGTGAGGCAGTCATGAGAAATTTGTGCGATTGGTTTGAGCTAAGACGCCTCTGACCTGCGCGTGAACTGTGGTGCGACTCGGGGAAGCGAGCTGATGAGGGCACAGCGCTACATGATTATAATGGCTCCAGCGCGGCTTAACACGGACCGCTGACCTGGAATCACTCACAACATGCACAAGATAAATATATATATGCCCTGTGCAGAAGCGCAGCGCAGAGTGGAGAGAGGGACCACTGCATTTGAGCCAGTCTCATACAACCTCATACAGTAGGTAATTGTCATATTTTAGGGGAGACAGTCGATACATTTTTTGGTCAGTTTACTCTCTTGACACATGATTCAGTCTGCACCTAAAGTTGTTTTATTATTGCATTTAAGATATACATTTCTCTGGGACATTGTAAGTTCAGCCCTAAAGTAGTTAAAATTTTAACTTTTACACCGATCCAATTTTCAGTAAGATCTTGATTACAGAAATACAAAATAAGACATCCGGAATCTCCCTCTTTACATTTTGTATCAAATATGTCAATAGAATGAAGCAACAAATTTGAATTTGACTATATGTATTTTTTTCAGATTTATGTAATTTTTACACATACAATGCCATTACATCACAAACAACTTGTTATTCTTATATTCATTTAATGAATGATGTGAGTGAACTTCAGAAAAGGTTTCAAATTGATATCTACATTTAAGTTTTTCCTGTTCACCTGTTGTGTCAACAGTAAATCTCAAAGTTACATGGGTGCTCTGTCAACAGGCTTAACTGTTGTGGTGCCGCGATGTGAGAGGTGAAATGTGATTCAAATAAAAAGGGAAGACACATTGACAGCATATTGTCTTTACAATGCATAAGAATAACACATCTAGAAAAGCTCATAAAGCTTTTGAATCTCTCCAGCAATGCCAGGAAGTAACTACATGTACTAAAATTACGTATTCAGAATAACTGAATACTACTAATACTAACTCTTTCAAAATCCAGTAACTTTCCTAAAATTAAAGGAATACATTGTGATACTTGATCACGCATGGCTTCAAACTGCACGGAAAAACAAATCCTAAAGTAGTGATCAAAATGCATAACAAATTTCTTTCTTATGACCACAATAAAATGCAACTCAATGTAAAAGTATTCACAATGGATTACTCTGATTGGACCATGTAACAGTGTTTTACAAAATACATTTTAAGGCAGGTATATTCAGTATTTTGTAACTAAATATATTTTCAAAGTATTCTTCCTCACACTGCTCTCCAGTCACACGTGTGGCTGGTTGCAACAGGAGCTGCCAGTCAGATAAATACATACAACACATACAAGATATTTCGGTAAAAGACAAATATTTTATGAAATTGCAGTTTAAATTGCGATCGAGAAGAGTTTGAACAACCAGAGCTTAAAACCTTAAATGACTCTGATGGATGCAGCTTTCTTCCACAAATATTGTATTAAAGTCAAATGCAGTCACTTATTTCCAAAGGCTTTTATTCAACCCACTGAAGGGCACTGCTGTATTAACCTTACAACGACGCTGCCCTGACCCTCAGATGGACGACATCTTCTCCCTCGTGTTGGGCACCCACTGGGAGAGCCCACAATTAGGTCCAAAGAGAGAGGCGGTCAGCAGTAGGACCCTCTGCCTTTGTTTTGCAGTCATGATCGTGCAGGGCCAGAGCAGAATAACAGAAGACAAGCAAAAGCGCCAGTCAATCGGAGGTTAATTGGAGGCAGAGAAATGTCAAGCAATTTTACCGATCAGCCACGAGGGACTGCACAGCGGAGGGGAAACAGAGCCAGTGTATTAGCTTCTTCTCCATAATGGCTTCCTGAAGAGAGTGGTGATGACAGCCTCTCGGCACAAATAACAGCGTGTGCGCGTGTGTGTACATGTTTACCAGGTCATGAGGGGACTGTTCTGACTCTTATGGGGACCTACCGCAGGTTTTCCACATCAACCACATGTTTAAAGGTTAGGCAGGAGTTCATGAACATAGATGTTTTAATGTTTTGCAGCCATTGCATTCCTGCGATATTTGTGAGTTCACAAACTCACAACAATCCAAGCTGAAGAGTTCCTGCTTAGAGTTTTGAGTCCACTGGTGAAACAGATCAATCACAAGGTGGACACTGGTTCAATTGTGGCGCCCCAGCAAACCAAAACAAAGATGGCAATGCTGATGGACATATGTAGGCTGCTTTTGACACCATTATAACATTAAAAAAAAACAACACCACCACATGCAGTTTATGCTTTTGTGGATGGGATGTGCCTGTATCTCAGTTGGATTTGGCCAAAGTTAGATTTCTCTGCGTGATCCTTTGTTGTGATGCTTCACCCAATCATGTTGTGTATTCAGCTGAACGTTCTGCCGTTTCCCCATCACCTTCGATGAGCAATGATGAAATGATATATGAATGGTCACATTTAAAGCACTTTTCTACTTTACATACACAAGCATATTCGACCCCATGAAGAGTAGCTGCCGATTCTGTGACAGCAAATGAGGATCCAAATAAATACAATACAATAAACATATTCACTCACATATTCAGACGCACATTTATACACCAGTGTACGCAGGCACAGACTGTGGGGCCACTGCAAAGCAGTTCGGGCCCTGTCTGACTTGATAGGCTACTTCCCCATGCTTTGGTGCTTTGTACTGCCTTTGAGGCAGGTAAAAGGTTCTTGCACAGACTCATTGGTGTTTGTTTTCTGTGGCTTTATTGGTTACACTGTGACATGTGCTTCTTGACTCAAACGCGTGGTTTCATTCTAGAGTATATTACAGCCTTTTGTCCGTACAGTCCAAACCTGACCCAAATCCTTCAGTGCATGTTTGAACCGCCAAGATTCAAAACAAAACTTTGGGATGATGGATTTTTGAGTTTTACAATACTTCCAAATGCAGTATTGAAAATGAATCCACACATTCACATTCCAGATGCAAAGCAACAACATCTTAATGTAGACAAGTAGACTCCCCATCAACACTATGTCATAGTTCACCTTTAAGCCCGGTGGACACTTCAGGATAATTTGTCTGATTAAGGCTCAGATTTGCGGGGCAAGCGTGACCCGACTGTGGATCCTTGTCAGCCATTTTCAAGCTGCCCCTTATGTGTTTGGTGTCACATCTTAACCATGAAATATTATTGCACAAGCTAATAAATCAGACATCAGGAGCAGACAGAATGACAGAGGTGTAGGATATCAACACGGGAAATTGCAGAAGAAGAAGAATTACTTTATTACTCACCTCTTATAAAGCTATAAATGCAAATTCATGACACCCAGTCAACAAAACATTGCCATGAATCTAAGCGAGACTTACATTACTGTAGACAGGAAACCGCTAGGTGTGCTTTGTTGGATCACAACTTTTGTCCCTGTAGTCTTGGCACTTAGAGGATCATATGGTTTAAAATCTCATATGACATTCCTCATGTCTGTGGCCTGCACTTTTTGTCTCACATTTTTAAATCTTGTAGTGTGTTCCGGGCTTTATCATTTTTTATTGTGTGCTAAACTGACTTGCAGATCTCAGTTTCCTCCTCGTTAACACGAGTGGAGTTTTGTTCCATGTTCCACCACAGACTTACATGACCCCGCTGTCCATCAAACATGATCAACATAGAATGTGATCTCAACCTATTGACATACATCATTAAAAGTTGTTGTAGGCTTATTAGTACAATCCAATCATACAGTTCCTTAAGAGGATTACTAATTAAGTGGTCAAAGTCAAACATGAACATGTTTATGACGATCTCCATGGCACCAGCCAGGCCCAGTGCTGGCGCTAACCCTGACCCTAGCTGTCATCGCCCATAGCTTTGTGTGTCATTGACAAAGGGCAGCCCAGCCTTGATTCTCTCTCCCTCTAATGATAATAAAAGGATTACTCTTGGTATAGGGAAAGGTGCTGTAGTCAGCTCCTTAATTGGCGACTTCCCTTTTCCAAGTTGATCTAGTCTCGGGGCTGAAGCGCTCAATTAATCTCCCCTCCGTTCATAATGAGGCCAGGGATTTCTGCAGACGGCTCCTCCAAGCACAAAAGACAGACAGTGTGCCCAAAGGATCCCCTGTCCCTGCACCCGTGACCTGACAATTAAAAACCGGACCCCCGCACTTCCCCTTCCTCTCCGGGTGGCAAATTGGTCTGACCCCGCCCCGAATCAAAAGGACTAACCGTGACTTCAAATCAAACGTTCCAGACACGAGCACTTTCCTCCATGAAATAAGATTGCCGTATTTGGCCCCGTCTTCATTAGGAGGTGGATGAATAGAGACTGGAGGATTCTCTCGTTGAGCAGGAAGTGTTGTGGGCTGATGTGGAGAGTGAGCTATCCTGATCAGATCATATTCAGGGTTAAACGCTCCTGGACCTGAGCTGAAGGAAGTAGAGGAAACAAAGCAGCAGTAATAGGGTTAGGATATGCCCTGGACCCATGACTGACAAGGGCCTCAGCAATATGTTGTAAAGAAATCATTGCATTAAATCTGGGCTAAAAGCCGACTGACTTTGTTCTTGCGAAAGACTAAATTCCACTTTGCCTGACAAGCCAAGACCACATGATTTTATACTTTACAAAGATGAGGGCTGGAACTGTCCAGACGATTTCCGGTTGGCGTGATCAACAGGTGTATTAACCAATCTGATCAATCAGCACAGTTTGTGTTCAAAACAACCATGACGGCTTACGAGTAAAGGTCAAAGAAGTTATGGAATTTATTCTGAATGTTGTGAAGCTATTCAGAGGAGATTGTCTTCTGCATTTGGGAGACACGTGATACAACTGCTGCGTTCATGTGGTTTTATTGTAAAGAATGAGTGAAAAGTTGCACTTGCACACTGCCTGTTCCAGAAAATTTCATTCTCTTTGCCTGACTATGTCATTCTATAGAATGCCAAAACAAAGAATGTAGAATATTTCCTAGTTTTCCTAACTGTTGTAGACATTTTGTAGAATTTCCCATTTTGCATATAACATATACACTCCACACTGTGTTTTGGGGTCTGAACAAACATTTCAGTCAGGTGTTTCTATGTTTTCATAATTAAAACTCAATTGCATTTTAACTTTTGAATGATCAAACCTTTTCTACTTTACTCACTTTGTTGGGGCATTTAGCACAAGAACACCACAGCAGCAGTAGTTGCTGCCTCACTGTGGCTCCTGGTGTTCAGCCGTCTCCAAACACTAACCCGGCCCAGCCATGTTTAGAGTCAGACATCAGACATTCTCAGGTGCTCCTGTGCACCCTGAGCAACAAGTGACCATGAACTACATTCATATTCACTTCATTATTGCAAATACACTCTATTTGAGCAAATCATATTTGTGTGTAAATAAAAACATTGGCCTCAATATCATCACCATGCATTTCCCAAAGACATCAAAGCATTAGTGAGTGGAGCCCTCTAATGTCCATCTGACTGTGTTGTGGTGCCCACTCAGGTCAGTGTGAGCGGTGCAGTGCAGAGTCATGTGCGTCCAGGCTCCAGAGAGTCATTATTTAGTGGAGGGTTGGGTTGGGGCCCCGGAGCCACAGTGTGGGCGGGGGCCGCTCACACACTCACGCTTGATGCTCAGTGAGTCTGAAAGGTCGTGTCATGTTCTGTGGCACTTGACTGGATTGGTTTGGATTGGGCAGCATACGGCGGGACAGCGCGGCGGCCCGTGTGGGAAAGCTGCCCCGGGGCCAAGTGGACTGACCTTATTACCCTGCTGCTGTACGCACAGGGAGGGAGTACCACAGGGAGTATCACAGGGAGGGAATATCACAGACGGAGTACCACAGATGGGGTACTACAGAGAGGGAGTACCACAGGGAGGGAGTACCACAGGGAGTACCACAGGGAGTACTACACGGAGTACCACAGGGAGGGAGTACCACAGGGAGTACTACACGGAGTACCACAGGGAGGGAGTACCACAGGGAGTACCACAGGGAGGGAATACCACAGGGAGTACTACACGGAGTACCACAGGGAGGGAGCACCACAGGGAGTATCACAGGGAGGGAGTACCACAGGGAGTACCACAGGGAGGGAGTACTACACGGAGTACCACAGGGAGGGAGTACCACAGGGAGTACTACACGGAGTACCACAGGGAGGGAGCACCACAGGGAGTATCACAGGGAGGGAGTACCACAGGGAGTACCACAGGGAGGGAGTACTACACGGAGTACCACAGGGAGGGAGTACCACAGGGAGTATCACAGGGAGGGAGCACCACAGGGAGTATCACAGGGAGGGAGTACCACAGGGAGTACCACAGGGAGGGAGTACCACAGGGAGCACCACAGGGAGGGAGTACCACAGGGAGTATCACAGGGAGGGAGTACCACAGGGAGTATCACAGGGAGGGAGTACCACAGGGAGTATCACAGGGAGGGAATATCACAGACGGAGTACCACAGATGGGGTACTACAGAGAGGGAGTACCACAGGGAGGAAGTACCACAGGGAGTACTACACGGAGTACCACAGGGAGGGAGTACCACAGGGAGTACCACAGGGAGGGAGTACCACAGGGAGTATCACAGGGAGGGAGCACCACAGGGAGTACTACACGGAGTACCACAGGGAGGGAGCACCACAGGGAGTATCACAGGGAGGGAGTACCACAGGGAGTACCACAGGGAGGGAGTACTACACGGAGTACCACAGGGAGGGAGTACCACAGGGAGTACTACACGGAGTACCACAGGGAGGGAGCACCACAGGGAGTATCACAGGGAGGGAGTACCACAGGGAGTACCACAGGGAGGGAGTACCACAGGGAGCACCACAGGGAGGGAGTACCACAGGGAGTATCACAGGGAGGGAGTACCACAGGGAGTATCACAGGGAGGGAATATCACAGACGGAGTACCACAGATGGGGTACTACTGGGAGGGAGTACCACAGGGAGTACTACAGGGAGTACCACAGGGAGGGAGCACCACAGGGAGGGAGCACCACAGGGAGCACCACAGGGAGGGAGCACCACAGGGAGAACCACAGGGAGGGAGTACCACAGGGAGTATCACAGGGAGGGAATATCACAGACGGAGTACCACAGATGGGGTACTACTGGGAGGGAGTACCACAGGGAGCACCACAGGGAGAACCACAGGGAGGGAGTACCACAGGGAGGGAGCACCACAGGGAGGGAGCACCACAGGGAGCACCACAGGGAGGGAGCACCACAGGGAGAACCGCAGGGAGGGAGTACCACTGGGAGGGAGCACCACAGGGAGGGAGCACCACAGGGAGCACCACAGGGAGGGAGTACCACAGGGAGAACCACAGGGAGGGAGCACTACAGGGAGTACCACAGGGAGGGAGTACCACAGGGAGGGAGCACTACAGGGAGGGAGCACTACAGGGAGGGAGCATCACAGGGAGTATCACAGGGAGGGAGTACCACAAGGAGGGAGCACTACAGGGAGGGAGCACTACAGGGAGGGAGCATCACAGGGAGTATCACAGGGAGGGAGTACCACAAGGAGGGAGTACCACAGGGAGGGAGCACTACAGGGAGGGAGCACTACAGGGAGGGAGCACTACAGGGAGGGAGCATCACAGGGAGTATCACAGGGAGGGAGTACCACAAGGAGGGAGTACCACAGGGAGGGAGCACTACAGGGAGGGAGCACTACAGGGAGGGAGCATCACAGGGAGTACCACAGAGAGGGATGCCCCTTTGTGGGTAATTCTAGAGGTTTGAGGCTTTAAATGGGGTACGGCCTGTGCATATTGACACTAAAGTTTGTCTGAATAATGGTGTACAATTGTCCCATGTCCTTAATGGCTCCTTGGTGGCACCATCTGTCTGCTTTTGCCTGGCCATCAAAAAAAGATGTGTGGATTGTCAAACAAACTCAGCGACTGAATTCAAGAAGTTCTGAGCGAGATATGAGTTGCAGTAGGTAAAAGCGTGCCTGACCAACCAAGACCACATGCTAACACATGACAATACTTTGTTATGGTTTTGGTATGGGAAAAATGTATGTCTCTACGATTTCAAATGAGCGTGATCGACACGCGGATCGACCAATGAGAGAAACAAATGGTCTATTTGTGTCCAAACAAACATGGGGCTGACGAGGAAAAAGGAAATGAAACACAGATGGAGAGAGAAACGGAGAGTATTTCTGCAAAATCTACAAGTGAAGCACTAAACTCTCTAAATCAGAGGGAAAAGAAGTTATATATTTTGTTCTGAATGATACGAGAATATTCAAGAGGTGATGTGTTCTTCTTTGGCAAAGATCTGGTACAAATTAGCGGCTGTGGTTGGACCGTCCCTTCATGGACTGATTCCAGACCCTTCTGAATCGGAATAGAATGTCAGCAAAACATCAGCGCAATGCGTCATTTTGGTGCCACAGTGACAGTTTTGGCCGGGTGTTGCCAGAATCCAAAGTCAGCCAGTTGATTGATCGGGCCCTAATCTTATGTCAAATGATTTGATCATATGCCGTTATCATTGTGGTCTGGATGAATCGCTGCATTTGCCTGCACTGATCTGTCATTTGTGTCAGTTCTCATGAGCGCGGATAGCACTGGCCCCTGACGAGCCCCGGCCCCCGTCGACCCTCGGTTCCTGACGCTGTGACCCCAACTGCTGTTCTTTTGATTGATATGCTTCCAGACAATGAGAACAGTTATGCTGTATACTGTAGCGGGACATGGGGAGGGGCTCATGTCATGGCACTGTGGGTGAGGCAGTCAAGCGTACTGGCCCGCCCCCCTCTCCACCCCCCCTGACCCCCTCCCCTCCTGGCCTCTGCCGGGGGCCTCTGGCCCCCATGTGCCCTCCTGAGCCCCTGGTAAAACGATCTAAGTGGTGGTGGACCTCTGCCAGTGATCGGGCCGGGCAGGAGTGGAGTGTGCGCAGGGCAGCTCTCTGCGCTCTAAACTACACTATCGCCTGAGGAGCGTTCTCTTTCTCTCTCGCTTCCTTTCTCCAACCACTTAACTGTTATACATATGACATCCTCACAAAGTGACACATAATAATAACATCATAAAAGACAATTAAAACCATTATTATAAAGACATTCAATTGTGGAGTTTTATACATTTATTATTACTTGATTGTGACACAATAATATGAGAGAAAACAGTACGTTTGCTTCTATTACATGACAATATTGTAACTCTGTCATGGATCTCCGTCTTATCTCCAAATGAAACTTACAGGGTGAACAACTTTATTCATAAGCTTTAGCATTAAGTCTGGGGAGACAGCGCCATCTCCATCGCTGCCTCTGCCCTCTGGAACTCAATACAGCAGCAACTCCGTGACTGCTCTGACCTGACCACCTTCAACAAATAACTCAAGACCTACTTGTTTAGAACTGCTTTTAATCCTTAAACTCATTCTTTCATTCAACCCATTCAACCCCATATTCATCCCTGGTATTTACTGATCTACTGTATTTAATCCCCTTTGCATTATTTGATTTTAAAATGTTTTAAAATCAGTTTGTTTATTCACCGTCCTGTAGAGTGTCTTTGAGTGTCCTGAAAATAAAATGTATAATTATTATAAAAATGCTTTGTGAATAATAATACGATACTGCAACAGAGTACACAGTAAATTTCCCAGAGTACATTTTACTCTAATTGAAGAAAATTTTACTCTGAAAAAGACTACATTTGGTCCCACTCTAAAAAGAGTAAATTTTACTCTTGCAAAAGAGTAAATAATTGAGAGTAATTTTTACTCCATATTGTGTATATGTTTTACCCTTATTGATTAAAGTATACTCTTATTTGAAGAGAAATAAAGTTACTCTACCAACATTCTCCACCAAGTAGAGTATTTTTAACTATTTTTAAGTAGATGAATAAGGAATTTACTCTAGTCTCATTTTCCTCCAAATAAGAGGACCATTTTACTCTAACAAGAGGACTATTTTACTCTAACAAGAGGACTATTTTACTCTAACAAGAGGACTATTTTACTCTAACTAGAGGACTATTTTACTCTAACTAGAGGACTATTTTACTCTAACATGAGGACTATTTTACTCTAACATGATGACTATTTTACTCTAACATGATGACTATTTTACTCTACGAGTAAAATAGTACTAGTCCAGTCCTAGAAGAAAAAACAATATCAGTAGATATAACAGTTAAAACTTTATTCAATTGCACAAAGTGTAATAAATTCAGATTTCAATTGTGCATTTACAGTGTGTAGTTTGTGCAAGTCAGTATGGGACAATGAACAAGTTTGAGTCATCACGGCTGTATGACATCTGTATATCAAATGCTTTAAAAGTGAAAAGATCTTTAACATCCAGTAAACATTTAAACAACTTTCATGTGATTTTTTGAGATGCTTTCTAAACCCGGAAAAAGTTCCATACACCTTTAAACAACCATCTTGACCACATTTAATCCTGAGTGTTTTTCCTGAACAAAGCCCATGAGCTACCTTTAAGTGCTTAGTCAAAGAATTGGCACTTGGTTGTGAGCCTTTACAAAGAAAGCAAATCATAGTACATTATTCTAACGAAGCATACGTGCCCTTAACTCTGCTACTCTGGGATTTACTTTAGTGTTCCCGACATCTATGTCATAAATGGTGGTCTGCAAGAAGTTGTACACATTTATCAGATCTTCGTTGTAGGAGGTGCCAAATACAAAATGAGCTTTAAAAAGCTCGTCAAAAGCAGCAAGAGAGTCCGGGGACTTACATGGTATTGCATGTCTGTCAATCATAATGTAGTACTTGTGAATCACGCTTTTTGTATTGCCACAGGCGAGCAGGTAGGGTTGACGACTTTCTTTGATGCGGTCCAGATGATCTTGAATGCTGGTCCCAGTCTAAGATAATAAAAAACATTACTCAGGCTGCATCTTACTTCCATACTTGTTGCATGCACAGCTATATGGGTGAAAACTGTATTAAGATTAAGTACGACAATATATGACATGAATTCAATGATTTAGATAAGGAAGCAATAATTAATTAATGTATGACTTTTGAGAACTTACTTTGATGAACTTCACAAGGTGGTCACAGGCTTTTCTTGCTGACAGTTTCCCTAGCCTCTTGTGCCCATGAGGAGGTGGAGGCAGAAGGTGAAAAAGAACCAAAATAGATGACATATCGCCATCCCATCCTGAAAACAGAGACATTTCCTTAATCATTACACTGGCATATAAAATTATCACTATCCATTCACATAATAGAAGCAAACCTTCTTCAACTTCTGAGGTAGACTCCGCATTTAGAACTAGGTCTTGAAGCTCACAGGTTTGTGTAAGACCACGGCTTTGCTTCAGAACTTTTTGCTTGTAGCCTGTTGGCCACTTCTCTAGGAATTTTGCTGAGGTTGCATCACCAAACATAAGTCTGAAGTCTTGTTCAATCTGTAGCAAAACATTTAAATTACTATTTAAATGGAAAATATGTGAAATATATATATATAAAAATGGTAGATAAATAAAAAATAAACTGTTTGGTGACAGAAGAACATACCAGTCCTGTTATGTCCAGAAATCTTGGGAACACAGTGAAGATATCTGAAGACTTCTCAGGGTCACGGACCATATTCTGACGGTAGTGGAAAGTCTGCTTCATCTTCTCTTTGATTACTCCTTCATCAGTTGTGTGCTTCATAAGTGCAATGGCTTCACAACACTGGCTTTCCGTCAGCACAGAGCCATTTCCATCTTGGATTGGATCCCGACCAGCCTTCGGACCACCTGTAAACATATTTATTATTTAACAGTTAAATTGACTAATATGATGCTTTAAAGTCACACAAAGAATTCGTGACAAAATACCCTTTGGTGAAGGAGTCTGACTCTTCCTTTTTTGCCCGCCTGATGCTTCCTTCTGAACAAACTTCAGTCTCCATGCCAGAAATCCAGTCCCTCCTCCTTCAGCACTGTAATAGTGCTCCTAAAATAAAACATGATTTTTTAGTGTAAAAGACAACAAATTTACAATGATCATTTTAAAATGTAAAAGGGTTTCTTGAATGAATAAAAACATAAATCCTATAGAGAACTGTACTTACAAAACCAAGCTTGCTCTTTGGATCTGCCAAGTTGGGAAACAAAGTAATGATTCCTTTGGCATATTCTTCTTTAACACGCCTCGAAGGCCTCGTTCTAAAAACAAAGAAAAATATTACTTATAGAATATCACAACATTCTATTCTCTGTACTTTAAAACTGAGCAGTTAAGAATTCTATGGTATAATTCACTATTTAACTACAAGATTGCAGATTTTTTGACCTGAGTTCATTTTCTCAGTAAGCATAAATGAACAAAGGTAAAATAATTTGTTTAGCTCCAGAAAGTGATTGTTGACAGGTTAAAGGACATTAAAGAATAAGATTAATATGACAAGTTTGTGGAGCCAATCCAAAACTAATAATGATAAAGTTCAACATTTGAGTATTTCTGCTTAATTGGAGATTTCTTTTAAAAACAGTAAATCTCCAATTGAGTTACGTAGTCCCTTGCCCACCATCCGATATTATAACATCAAATTGTACAACGTGAACGCAACCCATTTAATTAGCACATTTTTACCCATGTTCACTTGTCATGTGTGCAACCAAGATGTTGACCATATCACGTCTCCTGCCATCTGTGAGGCTATTTGTTCGAGCATACTCGCTTAGGACTCGATCGCCGCCTGGTTTGTTTTTTAAGATGCTCTCAATCATCTGCATACAGACCACAAAAAAATCCCTATGCTCCACAATAGTTCTGGATAATACATTGGTAGTAGCTGATAACATGGATAATTAGTTGAGCTTACATGTGAGAGGCGAGCATCCTCAATTCTCTTAACTGAAGCAGGGCTCCGCTGAAGTATAATCGTGTCATCAGAGTCACCATTGTAGTCTCCACTGTTGCTTGCAAAGGAGCTGTTTGTTGAAGAGCTCAAACCATCTGTAATAAATTATTCCTAGTTAGTGAAATTAGTAGTACGCAGGTAAGGAAAAGTAAAGTTACCAACCATCTTCATTTGGAGAACAAATCTCTCTGATCTCTAGTACACCCAAATCTTGTTTTTTGAGGAGAAATGCAAACACATCCTCATCAACCTCCGTCTTTGAGTCATCATATACTTTCAAATCCAACGTTGGAATATCAAATCTTTTAGCAACTGCACACAAAAAAATACTTGTAGTTTACAATGCTCAAAGATGATCAAACATGAAGATATTTTGAGAAGTGAGAACATATCGTAGACAGTGTTTCAAAGGTAGTCATCTAGACACCGTTTTAAAACTCATGTTTTGACTTCCATCCGAAAGTCCTTTTCAATCAAATGGAAAATTACTTGGATGCAAGAAGTGCACATGTGTAATGTTATGCCCTTATTTGGAGGTTTTGATGTTTTAATATAATACACCCGCTTCTAAGCATGACATTATCCATAAAAATAAATAAAATACATATCTATATATCTTGTATCCAATTTAAATGGACTTACCACATTCCAAAAATGAAGGAAAGCTTAGTTGCCCTTCATAGCAAATGTACTTCTGGCGATCTTTGTACTTCACTCTTACTGCTTGCATCCTGAGGAGAAAAAAGAATTTGTACAGGTAGCACAGCAAGCTAAATAGCACAACAATAAAATCTGAACAATCTGAATAAAATGTGTTTGTTCTATGAACCATAACATCTAACAGTTACTCCTTAATACTCAAATTATCTATACCATGATCTATAAAAATGCTAAAGAGAAATACATTACACAACATAAAGTCAAGATGCACCTATTGCACAGATGTGTGCTCCAAGTAGCAAAACTAGATCGCTAAAAACACTCAGAGTAACATACATGTGCTCCGCGTCATTACTAAAGCTAAAAGAGCTACAACACTCTCAGTCAGAGTAACATACATGTGCTCCGTCATTACTAAAGCTAAAAGAGCTACAACACTCTCAGTCAGAGTAACATACATGTGCTCCGCCATTACTAAAGCTAAAAGAGCTACAACACTCTCAGTCAGAGTAACATACATGTGCTCCGTCATTACTAAAGCTAAAAGAGCTACAACACTCTCAGTCAGAGTAACATACATGTGCTCCGTCATTACTAAAGCTAAAAGAGCTACAACACTCTCAGTCAGAGTAACATACATGTGCTCTGTCATTACTAAAGCTAAAAGAGCTACAACACTCTCAGTCAGAGTAACATACATGTGCTCCGTCATTACTAAAGCTAAAAGAGCTACAACACTCTCAGTCAGAGTAACATACATGTGCTCCGTGTCATTACTAAAGCTAAAAGAGCTACAACACTCTCAGTCAGAGTAACATACATGTGCTCCGCCATTACTAAAGCTAAAAGAGCTACAACACTCTCAGTCAGAGTAACATACATGTGCTCCGTCATTACTAAAGCTAAAAGAGCTACAACACTCTCAGTCAGAGTAACATACATGTGCTCCGTGTCATTACTAAAGCTAAAAGAGCTACAACACTCTCAGTCAGAGTAACATACATGTGCTCCGTCATTACTAAAGCTAAAAGAGCTACAACACTCTCAGTCAGAGTAACATACATGTGCTCCGTCATTACTAAAGCTAAAAGAGCTACAACACTCTCACTCAGAGTAACATACATGTGCTCCGTCATTACTAAAGCTAAAGAGCTACAACACTCTCAGTCAGAGTAACATACATGTGCTCGTCATTACTAAAGCTAAAAGAGCTACTACACTCTCAGTCAGAGTAACATACATGTGTCTCCGTCATTACTAAAGCTAAAGAGCTACAACACTCTCACTCAGAGTAACATACATGTGCTCCGTCATTACTAAAGCTAAACGAGCTACAACACTCTCAGTCAGAGTAACATACATGTGCTCCGTCATTACTAAAGCTAAAAGAGCTACAACACTCTCAGTCAGAGTAACATACATGTGCTCCGTCATTACTAAAGCTAAAAGAGCTACGACACTCTCAGTCAGAGTAACATACATGTGCACCGTCATTACTAAAGCTAAAAGAGCTACGACACTCTCAGTCAGAGTAACATACATGTTCTCCGTCATTACTAAAGCTAAAAGAGCTACAACACTCTCAGTCAGAGTAACATACATGTGCTCCGTCATTACTAAAGCTAAAAGAGCTACAACACTCTCAGTCAGAGTAACATACATGTGCTCCGTCATTACTAAAGCTAAAAGAGCTACAACACTCTCAGTCAGAGTAACATACATGTGCACCGAGACAATACTAAAGATAAAAGAGCTACAACACTCTCAGACAGAGTAAAATACATGTGCTCTGCGTCATTACTAAAGCTAAAAGAGCTACAACACTCTCAGTCAGAGTAACATACATGTGCTCCGTCATTACTAAAGCTAAAAGAGCTACAACACTCTCAGTCAGAGTAACATACATGTGCTCCGTCATTACTAAAGCTAAAAGAGCTACAACACTCTCAGTCAGAGTAACATACATGTGCTCCGTCATTACTAAAGCTAAAAGAGCTACAACACTCTCAGTCAGAGTAACATACATGTGCTCCGTGTCATTACTAAAGCTAAAAGAGCTACAACACTCTCAGTCAGAGTAACATACATGTGCTCCGTCATTACTAAAGCTAAAAGAGCTACAACACTCTCAGTCAGAGTAACATACATGTGACCTCCGACATTACTAAAGATAAAGAGCTACAACACTCTCAGTCAGAGTAACATACATGTGCTCCGTCATTACTAAAGCTAAAAGAGCTACAACACTCTCAGTCAGAGTAACATACATGTGCTCCGTCATTACTAAAGCTAAAAGAGCTACAACACTCTCAGTCAGAGTAACATACATGTGCACCGTCATTACTAAAGCTAAAAGAGCTACGACACTCTCACTCAGAGTAACATACATGTGCACCGTCATTACTAAAGCTAAAAGAGCTACAACACTCTCACTCAGAGTAACATACATGTGCACCGTCATTACTAAAGCTAAAAGAGCTACAACACTCTCACTCAGAGTAACATACATGTGCTCCGTGTCATTACTAAAGCTAAAAGAGCTACAACACTCTCACTCAGAGTAACATACATGTGCTCCGTCATTACTAAAGCTAAAAGAGCTACAACACTCTCACTCAGAGTAACATACATGTGCTCCGTCATTACTAAAGCTAAAAGAGCTACAACACTCTCAGTCAGAGTAACATACATGTGCTCCGTCATTACTAAAGCTAAAAGAGCTACAACACTCTCAGTCAGAGTAACATACATGTGCTCCGCGTCATTACTAAAGCTAAAAGAGCTACAACACTCTCAGTCAGAGTAACATACATGTGCTCCGTCATTACTAAAGCTAAAAGAGCTACAACACTCTCAGTCAGAGTAACATACATGTGCTCCGTCATTACTAAAGCTAAAAGAGCTACGACACTCTCACTCAGAGTAACATACATGTGCTCCGTCATTACTAAAGCTAAAAGAGCTACAACACTCTCAGTCAGAGTAACATACATGTGCTCCGTCATTACTAAAGCTAAAAGAGCTACAACACTCTCACTCAGAGTAACATACATGTGCTCCGTCATTACTAAAGCTAAAAGAGCTACAACACTCTCACTCAGAGTAACATACATGTGCTCCGTCATTACTAAAGCTAAAAGAGCTACAACACTCTCAGTCAGAGTAACATACATGTGCTCCGTCATTACTAAAGCTAAAAGAGCTACGACACTCTCAGTCAGAGTAACATACATGTGCTCCGTCATTACTAAAGCTAAAAGAGCTACAACACTCTCAGTCAGAGTAACATACATGTGCTCCGTCATTACTAAAGCTAAAAGAGCTACAACACTCTCACTCAGAGTAACATACATGTGCTCCGTGTCATTACTAAAGCTAAAAGAGCTACAACACTCTCAGTCAGAGTAACATACATGTGCTCCGTCATTACTAAAGCTAAAAGAGCTACAACACTCTCACTCAGAGTAACATACATGTGCTCCGTCATTACTAAAGCTAAAAGAGCTACAACACTCTCACTCAGAGTAACATACATGTGCTCCGTCATTACTAAAGCTAAAAGAGCTACAACACTCTCAGTCAGAGTAACATACATGTGCTCCGTCATTACTAAAGCTAAAAGAGCTACAACACTCTCACTCAGAGTAACATACATGTGCACCGCACAGTCGCCGAGGCGCTAAAAACACTCTCTTTCAAAGTCAAGTACATGTGCTAAACGCAGAAAACATACAATTATAACCCAATAAATATTAAGAATTAGACTTGTGGTGTAATTGGTCAAATGCACATGATTGACTAACCTACCTACTATTAACATTAGCACTTGATGGCAATTAAACAATTGAATTAACCAAAGTTCAAGCTAACATTAATTAGATGACTAACCTTCATATAAGCAGACCGTTTTAATTTAATAGATTCCAAAGCTTGTTTTCACACACCGAACTATGGTGTAGATTTGAACAGCACTGCATTAACTTATAAAATTACGACAAAAACTTGTTAGCACAGAGCTAAAGAACTAAAACATTAGCGTCGGACACCTGGCCTCCTCCCAACATTACACCACACAGACAGAAAAACGCATTTAGCTTATATAATTATATAATCACAGTCATAAATCACGAGTTGAATACTCACCTTGCATCCTTTAGACCACAAATAAAGTAGAAATATAATCCTGTCCACGCTCCGTGTGTCTTGTTAGTGATTTTAGCGAGAGACTGACATGGCGGCTGAACCGAAACTCAAGCACAATTTGGTGGGCGGAGCCTCAGATACTCTGATTGAGGAGATTCAAAGCTATTCTGTAGAAACACTCTCACTCTAGAGGTGGTGAGAAGTAATTGCACTCTTAATCGTTTAAATGTTACTCATTTTGAGGAAAAAAAAAATTACCCTCGAAAATTTACTCTACCAGTTTTACTGTGTATATCAGATGTAAATTTACAGTTCATGAATTCAAGAATTGTGAAGACAGTTTATATACTCTGTCTAGTCTACTGTATTTTATTAGTTAATTCTAAATATTATACATGCCTTCTTTTACATATTTTTAATAAATGATATGACAGAGCACTTTGCTCTCAAAATGCTGGACTGTAGTTGGTCCTGGAGTCTCTAAAAGCACAGCAGGAGGTCGAGCCTTTATACCAAGCTCCTGTTATGGAACAAGCTCCAGTTCGTGTTAAAGAGGCCACACAGTCTCTACATTTAAGACCAGGCTCAAAACGCTCCTCTTTGAAATAGTTTATGGTCAGGCCAGTTAGGAACAGGATTAAAAACCTACAGTTTTAGCTCCGCTGCCCCAAGAGCAACTCTGCTGGAGGAAGTGTGGAGCTGGAACACTGTCCTCTGGTACTTCTACTTACCGTATCAACACTATTTAAGATTTGTGTTCACCCATAGTCTGTTCTTTGCTGTTTACATGCTTTTTTCTCTTTCTCCACTTCCCTTGAGGAGTGGAGACTGTTTCAGACACTCCATCTCACCTCCCTGACCTGTAGACCCAGATGTTCCTCATCAGCCTGGAGGAACTCTCCATATTATATGGGCTAGACCAGGATCTCTCCTTCACAAAGTAAATAAATAAATCAAAATAAATTGAATTGAATTGAATGTTACAACGACAGCTTAGGAAAGGAGAAGGCATGGCAAGCAATAGCTGGACTTTAGATGGTAAGCAGTAGCCCATTCAATGTTTAGTACAGTTTCAACACTTAATCCGATCAGCATTTAATATGTAAGCAACAGAAAACAGTTTGAGAAAATACACAGACCAGTGTTGCTCTGACATCTGTGGTATAAAGTGATGCCTCTAAACATGTGTGCAGCTTTGCCTGTAGCTCCAGGTGTAAATTCCAAGTAAAGATTCCTCAAACAGGCCAGAATTACTGTACATGAGAGGGTAAATGAGAAGAGAAAACAATCAGTTAAAAACTCTCGAATATCTCCTTTAACCTGATATTTCAAAGGAAAGTCTGTGGGAGATGTTCTAATACATCACAGTAGGCCACTGTCTGCTCCCTCCACTGAGCCCACAGCCTGTAGTGGACATTCTCTCAACAGGGTAAATAACTTTCTCCATAAACTTTATTACTAAGCTTAATAGTCTTATAATTATGATATGATGTCATTGCTCCTTTTCTTGAAAGAAGCCTTTCTATGACACAGTCTTGTCTTTACAGCCGTTAACGGAGCCTCCTGGATGATGGGCCGAGGGGAGAGGTTAAGACTATATTGTTCTGCTAAATTACTTGCACACAATGGCTTCGAGGCACAGAGCTCTGGTGGATACAGACTCACTGTAGAGGAGAAAGGGCTGTATGGATGTCTGACCAGCGACATCAGGTTTGGTTAAAAGTGAGAATATTGTGATTGTCTAGCTTCATTTTATACAGAAAAATCAATATTAATTTAGCTCTTTCCACGTGGCTGCCATGCAGCCTTGATATATTCCAGTTGATAATCAAATACATTTTCGTTTAAATAGAACAATGCTATGCATGAGGTGTTTTCTTTTGCTTCCGATAATTAATTTGACATGTCTTGCTGGCTGACTTACACAGGTTTTGGTGCTATTCTCCTACCTGTTTGGGTAAAGGAACAGCGCCATCTGCAGTCCAACTTCTCCACAACAGTATCCCAGATCCTTGAAAGCTTTGTCTCTGTGTACTGTACAGTGCAGATTGTTACATCACATCAGTAGTAAGACCTGAGCAATGTCTGGCATGGCCGTGAGCACCTTCTCAACATGATGCCAGTCGAACAGGAAAGGTGATGCAAAAGCTGAATCAATAACTAAGGGGACTGGCTGTGTGGTTGAGAAGGACATGATGCTTAATGACTTTAGTTCAACCCCGTTCAACATAACCCCACGCTCTGCAATCACATGCACATAAACAGGAAAAAAGTATGCGTGAAACAGTTACAGTCAGGATTGGGTAGCTAGTACCACAGACTGTTGGACTGTTTGAACATTGAAAGTTACCAAACAACCACAGGCCATTACATCAATGCAGACCAGGAATTTAAATGATTAGCCCTTTTCAATGCTGTTTGCCATACAGCTGATAATCTTGGAGAGAAGTTATTCTGTGTCATGTTTTGCGCACACTCTTCAACTGGAAATCAATGATGCATTTACTTTACATTTGTCATCTTGGCTGTTAGTAAGCTTGTGAGCCACAGCACAGTGGGAAAGGAAACAAAATCAAATGAATCTCCTTAGTAACAAACACAAGTTTGTCAGTCTTGTCAATTTATCAATCTTGCAAGACGCACTGGAGCAGTTTTTACTGAAATATTTGAGTGCTTGCCAGTTACAGCCGTGCTGTCTGATCAAACTGTAACTAAAAAGCAAGGCTTACGACATTTGGAGCAAAGGGATAAATACTGGCAGCTTATGGAGGAAACATGTCAACCCTTAACCCTGAGAGAATGAATGGAACATGTTAGATAATTTATTAGATATCTTGGTTGCTTAAAATACAGATGACTCATTGAAAAAAACTGCATGCACAGATTGACGACCCTGATGTGGCATCATCAACAGTGCCATAAACATCTATTTCTTTTCTAATGGCAGAAAAGCCTTAGCCAATGTCAAACTTTGACCTGACGGCATAAGTCCCATACAAGGAACTGCCTGTGGTGCCTCAAGTCTTTGCAGAGGAACTACTACTGCACCCAAAATACTAGAGAACCTTCAAATTCAAATTCAAAATGTATTTCTTGTGTCTAAATTGTTATAGCGTTTTCAATTTTGTGCATTAACGACACAAGGATTCCTTTTTTTTTTTTTTTTTACAAGACTGTCCACATTCAAAACCAGACCAAATTCTGGCTCATCCAAAAACAACGTGATCATGTGTAAAATGTGTGTGGTTGAGGAGTGTGTGGATGTGTAAATGTATATGCTGTTCTATTTAATTTTTTTTTTTTTTTTTCCTGCCATATCACTGTATTTATTGCTTTTATTGCTGTTAAACTCATTCAACATTGTAAATAGTTTAAATCTGATCTGCTAAATTTGCCAATTAGCCTACGGCTATAAACACTGATACCAGCATCAGATTGCTACGTGTCTGTTTGTTGTATCTGTCCCTATCAAATAAACAATAAAATAAACAAAAAAATAAAATTTAGCAACAGATGTAATACTGATCATTTCTTACAACAAGATTTCTCCCCCTATATTTAGAAAACATGACAATGATATTGTCAGGTTAAATAAACTCCCAATTTCCATGCCAACTGTGCCCCTTTAGTACAAAAACACATTTTTGACAGTTTCAGTTTTTGACAGTATCCATCCCAAGTAAGGTTTGAACCATCCATGACATTCTCAACAGAAGTCCCTCTGGCATCTGTGCCACCGCCTGCAAAAAATGCACTTCAGATACACTCTGCCTGGCCCAAAAAGTCACCACCTGGATTCAATTCAAGTAATGGTATGAGCCTCCTATTGGATAAATGTCCAATCGACCACCGTCTTGGAGGAGGGACTGTGGTCGTAGAGGCAGGGCCATCATGCCAAGTGCCTCCTGTACAAGCCTGTAGGGGGCAGTGTTATGATCAGGACCGACTGCAGTGGGTCAGGTCCAGGTTCAACACGATGTGCCCAAAGAATAAGATCAGCTGAACCTGAACATCCTGAATGACCAGGTGATTTAATAAATGGATTTCTTCTTCTCTGATTCCAAAATGACAATGTCAGGATTCATGGCCCACATTGTGACAGAGTGGTCCAGGATTCATGGCCCACATTGTGACAGAGTGGTCCAGGATTCATGGCCCACATTGTGACAGAGTGGTCCAGGATTCATGGCCCACATTGTGACAGAGTGGTCCAGGATTCATGGCCCACATTGTGACAGAGTGGTCCAGGATTCATGGCCCACATTGTGACAGAGTGGTCCAGGATTCATGGCCCACATTGTGACAGAGTGGTCCAGGATTCATGGCCCACATTGTGACAGAGTGGTCCAGGATTCATGGCCCACATTGTGACAGAGTGGTCCAGGATTCATAGCCCACATTGTGACAGAGTGGTCCAGGATTCATGGCCCACATTGTGACAGAGTGGTCCAGGATTCATGGCCCACATTGTGACAGAGTGGTCCAGGATTCATGGCCCACATTGTGACAGAGTGGTCCAGGATTCATGGCCCACATTGTGACGTGAGCAGCTCAGGAGCTGAAGACATCATTTTCACACATGGATTAGTCCCCACAAAGTCCAGATCTGAACTCCAGTGAGAATCTTTGGGATGTGTTAGGCTTTGTGCGGTGGTCAGACCACCATCAACACGTGATTTTGGTGAAAAACTAATTAAACACTGGGTTTATAATTTTTTTTGACATTACAGAAGCTTACAGAAACAATGGAATGTGTGCTGTAATCAAAGCTAAAGGCATCCAACGCAATAACAGAGTGAGTGACCCTTTTCTGTGGTTTTCTTTTGGCCAGTCAGTGTATTTTGTCAAATCCAAATGATTAAAACATGCAAGAGGAACAACACAGTTTTAGGAGGAATGTTAAATGACTTATTGCTTTGAGATAAAAAAAAAAAAAAGTGCTCCTTCTCAGAATCAGAATCAGTTATTTTCATTGTCAGTGATCAAAATTCACAAACATAGGAACTTGTTTTGAGTAAGGTGCAACATAAAACAATGAATAAAATAGTAGCAAGATATATAATAAAAAGGCATGCATAAAATTAAGAGTTAAATAAGATAAAATAGACTTAGAGTGTATACAGCAATGTACAGGTTGGATAGACAGTGCAAATAGATAGCTCTTTTATTATAGGATTGTTAAAGTGGCAGGTGTTATTCTGATGCCAAAGAAGACAGTTTGACTATTTGGCAGCAACAAAACATCAGGGTGTGTTGTATACGTTTTAAACTCAAATATACAGCTGTAGCTTTACAGTATCATCCATAATACCTTTGCTTGAATCGTTTAATTTCGAATCTTCCCTCTCTTAACGTTTTTTGTCATTTTATCACTTTGTCCAAATGACGCAATTTCTACAAATCAAACCCCCCTCGCATCACATTCCGCTGGTGCATCTGTAGTCTCACATTACTGCGCTGTGTGCATGACGAGTATGGACACCAGCCCCGCCCCAGAACCAGGCCCCCCGCCGAGGGTCACGCAGTGGTTGTGGCATTATTAAGGGATCAATTGTGCCTTAAAACAGTGGCATGTCCGCGGGGCTGTGCTGGGAACAGATGGGGCTTAGGCAGAGCTGCTTTAGCCTCTATTTAAAGTGCTGTGCGACACTGATCTAATGAGACGTTTACATTTGGTTCAGCTGCCTCCCTGTTCCACGCTAACTGTCGCCTGCTCCGCTAACTGTCATCTGATGTCTCAGAGTTTGCTTAAACGCACCATCACAGCCCAAATGCTTGTGTGACCTCCACTTCACCTTGTACTATCCTACTGTCTCTGGGCTTAAAATGGACTGAAATGTATGTCATACATAGTAATATATGCACATTTATAACAGAGACAGAGGTACTTAGTGCTGTACAATACTACGCACTGTATTGTACAGCACTTGCTACAACAAGACTACTTCCATCTGGAATGGCATACCGGGCCCCTGCCCTGGAGAACGTGTTGGATGACCTGTTCAAAAGTAAGTGCATGGTGGCTGACCAAACCACATCTGCCTCAGGAGGGGGAGCAGTGCACCACAAACACTTTTCACAGTCAGGATCATCCCAGGACATTGTCATCCGTCAGGGCAGTCCTGTGTCACTGATGTGCTTCATTGTCTTTGTGGACTGAAGCTCTGAGAGGGGGCTGGAGCTCTGGAGCTCATCGGTGCTGTTTGCAGTCGAGTGTGGAGGAGCTGCATGGGAATCAGCCCCTCCAAATCTGAAACCATTGTTAATAGAGGTGAAAAATAGACACAAACTGAATGTGCAATGATAGGTAGAGACATCACAGATGTGTGACAAGGGGAAAGAATGGTAGAATGTTTGGAAAGATTTGGACTTAGTAAATGATCATTAAATGATAGAAAAGCTGAGGAGGCTGATGGTTCTGCTGCTGTGGTGAACATGGGGCGAGGGATATTCAGTTCTATGGGACATTCAGTTCTAAAAATACTGTTGATAGTATTTTCAAAATGCAACAGCAAAGCCAAGCGCAAACATATTTTTAAAGGAAGAGGAGATTTCAATTGTATATCATGGTGTGACTTTAGACTCTATAAAAAATATTTAAAAACACTAACCCATAAAATTGGAACAGCATCCCAGCTGCTGGCATTAACACATTTGAAGGGGCTGTACCTGATTTTTACTGTTGTGAAAAAGGAAAAACTGATCTAGTCCATGTTTCCTATTTTTTTGCATGTAATGAAGTAAAATTAGTTTTGTTCCAGCACAGATATATTGTAAAAGCATCTATTCAGGGGAAAATGAGACTACAATGTTTTCCCTGCATTTATTTAGAGAGCGTTTTATCCTAGGAGAGAAGCAGGATGTGCATCGTTAGCATGCTAATGTTTGTTAGCTTTACCATGATGCTCTGGGCTCAGAAACTTGTGAAAAGTGCTTTTAAACTCATCACAGTGAATATTTAGGATGCTGGGACTGCATCAAGTAAGTGAGTGATACATGTAGCTGCTGTAAAGACTTAAACATGAACTAGTTCTGTTTTTCACATTTCAAAACAGCAAAAATCAGGTACAGGGCCTTTAAGACTAACCTCAAATGATGGCACAAGAGGATCCAGGTCTGTGATTCTGAGGTGTTTAACTCTAATGTTGTCACTGGTAGTGACTGTGTTGAGACATGGACGTGGGAAGTCAGTTACAGGTGTGGGTGCAACTTCATTGTGCCTACGTGTGTCTTATAAAGCCATTTTAAACCAATAAAGTCTAAAGACTAGTAACAAAATTATGTTAAAATGGTATATATTTGTCTGTTTTCAATCCAAAAAATACACAGAAACTAAATTCAAACTGTGTTCTGTTAATTTAATATTTAGATTTTCAGCACAGCACAGCCTGTCACAACAGCACAACACCTGTCTCCTTGTCTTTTAGCCCCTTTTGGACACAATAAGAACTCTATGTTGGGGTAAAACAAAGTGTCTGAAATTGTCACTGTGCACCAAAGAGTGTCCGCGCTCGCTGGGAGACACTTTTTACACATGGATACCACCTCCACAGAGCACTCCTCTGCTCATCACAGACCACCCGACGAGATCTAGTGCAGAGTGGAGCTCTTCCACTGTCCCAACTCTGGAGCCAGTGTCAGCGCTGAGCCGAGTCCGACCGGGAGAGACGAGCGCTCAGAAATAGCACCATCTGTGCTCTAAGACCATTAGACCAAGTACTTGGACATCACTGTGTCCAAAGTGCGCAGACAAAAGACAGTGGTCCTAGACAGGGGAAGCAGACAGCACTTGTGCCCCCAGTGGAGATGTGGTGTGTGTGTGTGAGAGCACAAAATGTGTATACTGTATGCACTGGTGTAGAAGAAGAGTACAGCCTCAGCCTCAGTGGCCCTTTACGCTGACCTCCTGTGACTGCATCAGACCGGTCCAACCTTCACAGAGGAGTCCGGTCATCCTGGCACTCCACATCAGCCTGGAGGTCTACTGGAATGACACTTGGAAACGGGGTCAACAGGAGCAGAACGCAGTGCCTCGGGATGAGCAAGACTGTACTGTAATTAAAGGAACATCAGAGAGAGAGAAAGGGAGACAGAGGGGGGAGGGAGAGTGAGAGAGGGAGGGAGAGTGAAAGAGAGAGATAGAGAGAGGGGGAGAGAAGGGTGATGGGAGGAGAGGCATGTGTATCATGTTATAGTTGAATGTTTGTACTAACATTCAACTAAAAATATGTTCTTCTCTCAGGGTTCAAAGTCGGTTCCTGCTGTGATTTCACTCTGTTTTTGAGCCACGTTTATTCATCCGAAGAGGTGAAATCAATATGAAATTCAACAATAAGTTTAGCAACATTACATCAGTCCCACACTGACCAGTGTATAGCTTTATATATATATATATATATATATATATATATATATATATATATATATATATATATATGTATAATATAAGATCAAATATGTATTCATTTCATCAGAGAGAGGTGAAAGTGCTTGACTGGATGGTGGTGCAGGGTGACTGTGTTTCAGAATATGCATTTAGCTCATTAGCGTTTGCAGTAGGAGTTAATTAGGCCCAAATCGATGGGCTCAGTAAAGCTTTAGCTTGCTCTCTCGACGTGTTGTCTTAAAGTAAAGGCTGTACTTTATCATGGCACGCCAAAAGTGTTGTGGCTTCTTAATTCACTTCCCCTCTCGTCCTCCTCCGCCGCCGTGCCAGCTCTCGTCACGCCGCCGCGCCAATGACACGCCAAGCTGCTAATTATCTAATTGTTGGGGCTGTGTCTGCCTGTGATTTATGGTCTGGTATCAGAGGCTGACCTGATTTATAATGAGGTTCCCCACTTGTGAAAATATGAACCTGAATTATGTGGCAGTGCTCCAATTATTCCTGTGTTGGCCTGTGACAGTGTGCATCACAAATAGCTGCCATTGAAGCTTTCACCTAATAACAATAATATGATCCATCATTTTAGATTGGCCCAATCACACCCGCACAGGCCCAAGTCTCCATCTATCTCCCAAATAACTCCTCATGCCTAAAGCCTGCAGGTACTGCAACAAATCACACAATGTGCATTTGATTTCTTTGTTCTGAGCACATTCTGGACATGTAAAAGCAGCATGTCAATTTGCATTCAGGCAATTTCTTCAAGAGCCTGAATTATGTGTGATGTATGGCTGATATGGGCCAATATATAGAGGTGATAAAGCAGCCAAAATATGTAACATTATTTTAAAATAATATTACCTCAAGTAAGCGCAGCCACACTGCATTAGACCAACACTTGTTGTTCTAAACTTAATCAAATTCTTTTAATCTTTTTAATCATTCTTCTTACCTTTTTTTTCCATTAACACATTTTCAGTTATGTAGGATATTGGAAATTCCAGTGTTGCCATGCACGGTTTAAGAACTGCTGTATTCACCATCTTCCGGAGGTTACCGTGCGTGCCGTAGTTTACATGGGGTGTAAGTAACACAGTAAAACTATTTTCAGTCAACGCATTGTTGACTTGTTGGTCACATGGACATTGAACATTTTGAACAAATCAATCTACTTAATATAGTATTTTAGTATTTTCTAGTTTGAAACATTCCCAAATGCTTTTTGCAAAACATGGTTTTGTTGATTGTACAAAAATAAAATCAATTTCTGGCCGGGACCACCAAAATAGCCATGCAACCGACTCTAGACCCCCAAAGTGAAATAAAAAATAATTTATAGTGATAATATTGGTTATTTGAATAGTTTATTGTCTTATTAGACCCCATTTCACTAAAATATACTGTTTTTAATTTTAAAAAGTAGAGCAAATACAGGGTCATATTTATTGAAATTAAATAATTTCGCAACCCCCTGCTCATCCCTCGAGACTCCACCCCCACTTTAGGAACCACTGCATTAGAGCATAACACATTTGTGTCAATATCAGTAAATGTTACACATGCATGGCTTTAATAAAGTGTATTTCTAGGGACACTTTTTGATGATATTGATGATAGGTATAATATCTCAGATGGCATTTGCAGATTCAGAGTGCAGTCTAAACATGTGAAAAGTAAGACTCACTAATGTTTCATCTGATCAGTTTTGAAGGTGTATTGTTATTCACAGCTTCACTTAATGACAGAGATAATTTTCACACTCGTTGTCATTCATTACTGCTTTCTCCCGCCTGCTAATATGGCGTCCTCAACAAATGAAGTCATGTGGGTGCAGGAACACTCTCTACATTCATATTGTGTATTTTTTATCATCCTCTCCACATCATAAAACCAGATGCTCCAAGAGCTTCAGAACAAAGCCTGCACTGCAGCAGTCTCTTCCATCTCTTCCGTCTGTCTTTGATCAGAATATGCATCCGTCTTCTGCTCCATGATCTAAAGCCCGTCTGAGGAGCTCACACCTGGGAAACGGCCCCACACATTCATCCCGCCGGCCTCCCATTACCGGGCTAACCCTCAAAGTCACCCAACTGAGCACCAAGTCGCGCAACTCTCCCGGCCACAAGGACAAAGCTGACAGCCAACATAGGGCCCCCACCCAGGCTCCGTGCAGCAGGGAGCCCGAAGATCCTCCCTGTGACTGATCGGCCCCGCACCTATACACATGAGCTGGCCCTTTCAAATTAGCAGCGCGCTCCCAGCCTGCCGCGCCTGTCTGATGAGAAGATGCACGGCTGCCACTATTTGTACCTCGAGGGCATTCATCAAATTAATTACTGCAGGACGGGAGCAGCTCTCTGATACCTCTTTATTTTGAGTCCGGTAAATGGGGACTCCCGACTAGTGCTGACAGAACATGGCCCACTCTCCCTGCCCGCGCACATAATTAATTGAAATCTTTGCTCGCTTGACAAATTGGAATGATGAATCTATCGTCTATGAATAGCTTAAGAAAAAAAATGCATAATCAGTCAAAACGTGGCTCTGTCTTGTGTCTGTATGTTTGCTTCGCTACAGTGGTGATCTATTAGCGAACACAGACGCTGCTTGGAAAGAACTCCATTGATAACACGCCCTTCTTACTGCAATGGAGTGGTCAAGGCGGACAGTTTCTTTTGTATAGTTCAATAGCAGAGGGAGGGACATAAATCACGTCCTCAGATACACGCCGACTACAGGCTCTAATCGCCCGGCTCAATGTGGATCCTCATTAGGTTATTATTAATATTAGCGTTTCCGTTTTCCAAATACGCCGTCGTAAATCACAGCGGACGTGCAGCACTTGACCTGTTAAACACAGAATATGACTGTTGGGCTGAATAAATGTCTGGCACAATAAAGGAGTGCATTAAGAAGAGTGGGCAGACCCCTCATTAGGTGATTTCCTGATGTTATTTATAAGTCAAATCATTTATGCATTACACAGAACAGTAGCCCTCAGTGTTGCACTCTGAAGACATTGAATGCAGCGTTATTCAGCGTTATTATTATGTGACAATATGGAAATCTAATGGTATGATATTCATTTTGAAGAGGTAAACAGAATTGTAGAAATTATACTTTGTAGGTGCCAGTCTTTACTGTCATATTCCAAATAATTATAATTAAAGATATATAACAGCTCAGTAACAGTTCAGCAAAGGATCATGGTCTATCATGCAGCTCTTTCTGTTTCTTAAGACAAAACAACACATTTAAGTAACAAAACTTGGGATTCAACATATTGTAAAGGCTAAATATCAATGTGAGACTGAGAACAAAACAAAAAATAGCTAACATTAACTATTTGCCAAAAAGTGAAAGTGCTTTGCTATTTTTTTCCTTCTTGTTCTTTTTTGAAGTTACTGTTCTTTGCATTTGCACCTGTACAAGTATATTTGTGTGCAACATATGTTTTAACTTTTGCCAAGTTCAAGTTTATTTGTCATATTCATATGCCATAAAAAACATTTTACAAGGCACAGTACAATTACGTAAAACGAACATTATCAGTTACCTAAATAATTCAACAAAAAAAATGAACAGCTGTCAGCAATCAATGCTGGTCACATCACTTTATAAAACTGACTACTGATCCTTCTGAAATCTAATTACTACTCTGATTTCTTTATTTCAAAAGTAGTTACTATGAAAAAAGGGAAATCAACAGCTCAGGAATGATCCAATACAAAACAAAAAACTCTGCAAATATTTGTTTTGATTCATAGCTGATCTGTTAGTGTCCAACAGGTACGGGACAGTCCTGCTGTACCAGGACGGTACTGCTGTATCGGGACAGTCCGGCTTTACCAGGTCAGTCCAGCTGTGCAGTCCATTGAGGAAAAGCTGTGGTTGTGCCACACAAGGCGATAGTGGCTTTCTGAGCAGCCTGTTTAAGGCAAGACAAGGCAAATTTATTTATAGAGCACAATTGGTACACAAGGCAATTCCAAGTGCTTTACATAACGGGAAAAATTGCATTAAAATCACAAAATACGTAAAGACATACAGAATCATTTAAAAAACACTTTAAAAGAGAAGAGTGCAGATAAATCTTTCAGTTGTATGCACAGCTAAACAAAACTGTTTTTAGCCTGGATTTAAACATGCCAGAGCAGAGGCCTGTCTCACATCTTCAGGAAGATTGTTCCAGATTTTAGCTGCATGAAACTGAAAGCTGATTCCCCATGTTTAGTCCTGACTCTGGCACCAGCAGGACACCAGTCCCTGAGGTCCTCAGAGTGCGAGTTGGTTCATATGGCACTTACATGTCAGAGATGTACTTTGGTGCTTTGGAGAGACTTGAACACAAGCAGAGCTGCTTTAAAGTCTATTCTGTGAGCCTGAAGCCAGAGACCTGAGCACAGACTAATGTGATCGTGCTTCCTGGTTCTAGTCTAGGCAGCCGTTACAGTAGTCTAACCTACTGGAGAAAAATGCATGGATAAGTCTCTCCAAGTCCCGTTTAGATACTATACTTTTGATTTTGGCAATGTTTTTAAGGTGGTAAAAGGCTGTTGATGTTATTGATTTGATGTGGCTGTCAAAGTTCAGGTCTGAGTCCATTATTACCCCCAGATTTCTAACTTGATTTGTAGGTTTCAGAGCCAAGACTGGAGGTGACTGCTGACACTTTCTCTCTGTTTCTGCCAAAGACGATGATTTCAGTCTTGTCTGAGTTCAGCTGGAGAAAATTGTTTTGCATCCACCACTGATCTGTTGGATGCAGTGACAGAGTGAATCCACTGGTCCATATTCACCTGCCGTCAGTGAGACATAGATCTGAGTGTCGTCTGCAGAGTTATGATCAGACACATTAGTGCTGTGTATTAACTGACCTAACGGCATGTAGAGGTGGAACAGAAGGGGTCCCAGGATTGACCCTTGGAGCACCCCACAGGTCAAGCCCATGTGGTCTGAGACACAGTTACCAATCTCAACAAAGTACTCTCTGTCCTCAAGGTAGGACATCAACCTATTTAGGGCGGTGCCACTGATGCCCACCCAGTCCTCCAGTCTCTGTAAGTGGATCACATGATCGACAGTGTCAAAAGCAGCACTCAGATCGAACACTGTCTAACGTGTCAGTGTTCAAGCAGATGTCATTTTTCACCTTGATAAGAGCAGTCTCAGTGCTGTGATGAGGTCTAAAACCTGACTGGAAAACAGCAAATTAGTTGTTTATTAAAAGGAAGTCAGTTTAAGTACTTTATAGCCAACAGCAGCAGGTTCCTGCATGTTCCCATCTCATATGTTTGATAATCTTGAGACTAATCTTGGGAGAATTAGCAAAAAATTACACATTCCAATGCAACACGGTATCTTCTTCGGGGCTGCTTTTGTGAATGAACACCAGATGTTTATGTAATGGTGACAGACTGCAGACAGTGGCCACTTTTTCCCCTAATTGATTGATTTGATTTATGTGAAGTTTGTGCCAAAGAAATATAGATACTTGTATAGTAAAACACAGAAAGCATATTTTCCGAAAGGGGATGGGTAGAAGAAAAATAAAACCAGTGGGCCCTCTGACCTTTTCTTAAATTATTCCTTTTTATCCACCATCTGAAAAAAGGAAAAAATCAGCTGCTGGACATGTTGAATATGAAAATAATGCTGTAACCCCCTTATTTTCAGTCAAATCACCCATTATGGGATGAATTAGAGTCAGTTTATACTCCAAAAGCACAAAAAAAAAAAAACAACAACAACCCTAAAATTCTGAAAAAAAACTTTGAAGGACTTTTATATGGATTCCACCTGGCTTTTATTTTTTTACATTATACCAGTCCCATAACCCGGGCTGAAAGTAGTTTTATTCTTATTTTTGTTTACGTCGGCTAGTTTGCATATCAATACACCCGAAAACTGTCCAATGCACTAAACTTTGTAGATTTGCTGTGGCGCACAGAGATAGTGAGTGAGATCCAAAATGAATGAGCTCAAATCAAGTTTGTCAACGTGAGTGCTGAGAGTTGGGGTTGGGTCAATTAATTCTCAAAACGTGCACAGCCGGACCTGTATTAAGATCATGCCTAATATAACGGTTCGACTCCAGAGGCAATACTGTCATTTCAGTGGGACCACTTTTCCGTGCATAAGGAGGAGGAGCACATCGTCTCCGTGCCTGCCGGTACGACGTACCACCATCAAATCTTTTAGAGGTACGCCGTACCAGCTTACTTTCAACCCTTCCAATAACTAATTTTTAGTTAAATTGGCGTTGGCTTTGAAAAAGGAATTATCAAAACCCAACAAGTCCAAACAAGTGTCAATCAGGCCCTGCTCCAGACACCAGCTTTACCTCTTCATATTTTTTACAAAGAAAATCTAGCCAGAATTTATAATCTGATATTCGTCTGAGCAGAGCATGTCTCCAAGTGTAATTTGTAAATCAGACACCAGAGGCCAAAACTACACAGTCTCAGTTTCACAAAGAGTCCAGACATTAGTTTGCGCTCCAAAGATTCAGAAGCTGCTTTAGTTTGAACTGGGGCTTGCAGTCCCTTAATCTGCGTCAGGAAAAATAGCTCTGAATTTTAAGATTATTCTATCTATTCATTACAGAGTATGCATAGGTTCATAGTTGCACATGATAAATATCATGTTCATATCTTAACAAATTAAATAAAACTTTACATAATAACTTGCATGATCACATTAGTGTCCACATTAATGAATCATATTAAATATAATTGTTAAATTAATTATAACATCATAAAAAAAATAAATGCATGTTTTTACAAAAACATATCACAGTAAGATGACGTTTTCATTATACTCTCTTTTGAAGTTATGAATTCTTTATACTTCAGTGCAGCGCAAAGCTTAATTTTCATGATGAAATACCACATGATATTGTTTTGATATTAGGAAAGTGACTATATTATAAGGACCACCAAAAAAGAGTAACTGTGCTGGAATACATTTACTCAAAATGACAAATTACGTCTGAATACATATTTTTGGTATGCAGTTACTTCCCAACACTGATTGACCAGGGCTTGTATTTCATGTTTTCCTCTGTGAGAAATGGAAAACTCACACTTACAAAGTGTAAAAAATGCAGCTGCATTTCTGAGAAGTGAGTTTTGCTCCATGAGTTTCTTTTGATAATCTTGCTTTCCGTTTTGGCTTCAGGATGGAGAAAGCACGTACGATAAACTGGTTATTACTTTACAGTTTGTTTGTGAGTGTCTAATGTCAAGGCCATGGACCAATCAGCAGAGTGATAAACATGTGGACTGTTCAGCTCTTGAATTGGCTTACATTATAATTGCTACTATGGAAACTGTGGTGATTGACATGCACACTGCCCAAAGAGATGACATTTTAAGTGCGCTGCTCTGGCTTTCTGACTTACAAAACATAGTTGCTCTTTATGGGCACCGCCGGCAGACATTGCATTTCTGACAAATCTGGACACAGGACGGGACAGAGTTTGTGCAAAACTGGGACAAATCAATGTTTTGGGGGATATCCACGGGGACGCAGAATGTAACTCTCAACTGGGACTGTCCGGGGTAAATCAGAATGTCAGGTCACCCTATGAACCATTCATTTACTTTTTTGAGTTAACACCATATCAGCAACATCCATGGTATTCAATTATGACTCAACTTGAATTTGTTTCTGGATACTGGAGATGGACAAGCAGCAAACGCTCTGTGCCAGATTTAAACCCACCTGTTTCGATTCATCAATATTGTGGTTTACTGTGAACAAAATAGTCAAATGTTGATCTACGTATGCTGCAGTTTAACATTAAATACCTGGAAATAAAGCATAAAAGTAAAAACCTGAACCAGAAAAAATATGTACATACGTATGTACAGACAAGGACATGTTTGAAAGTACACGGATGTGCCAGTCCTGTTACCACCCACCACCACAGATCTGATACCCAACCCATATGTCAACAGAAGCAATTTACCCATGCAACACTCTGCGTCTGACATGACTTTTAAGCAGTGGGGAAGTATTTATTATTTGAAATGTCATTTTGGGAACAACAGTCAAATGAGTCCTGGTTTCAAGGGTATTACAGCGGCTCTGCGTAAGGAAGAGGACAGCCCAATCATAAGTGCCACACTGAGATGAAATATACGAGTTTGAATATGCAGTCCCACGCCGAGTCCGTGCATGCCTGTTTTATTTGAGTCATGTGTAAATGCTGAAGGTTGCTGCTTTGAAGGACACATCTCGTCTATGGTAAGTAGTCATCCTTAATAGGTTTGGGTTTGGCTGTGAAATATGGTGTTGCCGTGGCTGTGTGTGACATTAGCGCTGTCTCCAGGGAAAAGAGCAGACGGATCTGAGTTCAGCCAGGAGCCAGACAGGGGCCCGGGCTAAATAAAGGCGCAGATAGATGGAAGTGAACCAAAACCTTCCAACCTCCACGCGATCACTCCTTTCCACCTTCCATGACACCAATCGGATGTACAATGTGGAGCTGTGTACGATATGATGTCAGCTGCTGTAGTTATGCTTCTGGGAGATGAAAAGAAGGACAATAACAGTTATGGCCAATTCAACCAGGAGAGACTTCCACAAATAAAAAGTGTATTGATTGGTGCATTGGTGGTGTGGTGGACCACAGCAGGTAGACACCACTGGAATGTTGAAGGGCGACTGATCCCACAGGCCACTTCACTCTAGAGCACTTGGAAGGCTTCTTCAATGTTGGAGTGTGTCTCCATGTTCAGGGTCTGGCTCCACATCGTGGGGCAGAGCTTTGCTACTTGAGCAACTGACTATGTAATGACAGATAGATTTTATTTATTGTTATTTACATTTTTATTGGGACAGCGCATACACAGACATGGCACAACATGAATTTTTAGACAACAGATCTTCCCAAGTAGCTGGTGTCACAATAAGGTCAACAACCACACAAATACATTTCATATTTACAAAAACACATTGCACAGTCTCCACTATTGCACAATCCACTCATTGCACAGCCCTCACATTGCACGGTCCACATTATTGAACAATCAAATTGGCCGCATATTCAATTCATGTACATTTTACACACACCTGTAATATTAAGCCCATACATCCAGTTTGTCTCAATAGAAGCTCAAGTTAAAACCGAAGGTGCCAGTTAGTGATGCAGGAGTCGGGTTTTCTCCAACCTGGGTCCCACAATCTTGGTGTTCTCTGACCAACCCCAGCTCTGACGCGGGGCAGGTTGATAAAAATATCAATGTCTATTAAAAAGGCTGTGTATTGAAAAAGTTCCAGAATGTTCCAAACATGCAGATTCTGCACCTGAGCAATACTGTATTTTAACAAATGGATTAGGCTAATCATTCGTGAATTGGAGCGTCGCATCCTTTCACACTTTCTGTAATTTCTTCTTTCGCATGTAAACCGTACTTTCGTGGTGCTGTCGTCACGTCCGCTGTTCGTCTGACTGACGCATGTTTGTCCCACCCACCTGAAGTCAAATTATGTGGTAGCATCTCCAAACTAATGACAGTATTGAATAATACATGGAGATTAGAATGGAGGCCAGGCAACGCAGGACCCGGGGGTCAAAACACAACTCTCGCATCACCATTGCCAGTTTGAATTAGTGCAAGTTTAGACATAGATCGATAGATAGTTACTGTCATTGACCAGAGTCAATTCTTCATTTGAGCTTTAAGAGAACTGCACTTTAGACATTCTTTCAGGTATAACGAAAGACTATTCCACAGATCATCAGGTTTATCACAAGATCAAGTCATTGTTTGGTGAGAAATTATTATTTTCTATTAATATCTGCGTTTTGCCGTCATGATTTCACAATTTCTCTTACCTAATCATCTCACTCAAAAATGAGCTGAACCACTTTGAAAGCTAGTACTTCTCATGATCCACTTGGGATGGCCCAGTATGGTTCACAGTGGAGACAATTTTCGGACTGTACTGATCTGCTCCAAAGAGAACCAGTCGAAATATGGCTATGATTGTTTGGGGAAATATCTCTTGGTAGTGATGAAGAGAAGAAGACAGTGAGGCTTTGTATTGCCCCAGAGGTGGAGGCGCTCATCTCACAGCAAGAAGGTCTGAGGTGTGATCTACGAACTGAGTGAGACATTTCTATGTGAGTTTGCATGTCTGAAAACTGATTTATTTATGCTTTTGACGAGACAGAATCCAGGGTTTAAAGACACTGATGAAATAGTACCAGAAACTATGGTGCACTTGGTAGGAAGATATATATACTGCCTGGACAAAAAAAGTTGCCACAGAAAAAAAACAGTTTACATTATTATTAGCCTTACTGATTAGTGTGTTTCTTACTACCATACAGCTTGTCAGTTCCAATCCCTTGACTTCCCCTCGCATTGTGCTTGGAAATGCTCTTACTTTCACTATTAAACACAGCCCTGAGTTGTACAGTTGTTTTTCTCCTGTTTGATTTTGTCAAACATAAATGATCATCAATCACAATCATTCAGGGTTTTTTTCCACCACATTTCTTCTTCGAAGATGATGGTTCCCCACTGTCCTTCCTCTTTTTAATAATGCGTATTCTCTGCCTGATGCCAATGATTTGACCCTTCTCAAACCCACTGACATGTTTCCACATGTATTTTACAGAAATGAAAAGCCAGTGCATCAGTTGGGTTTGAGTACTTTATTGCAGCTGAAAGTCAATCACCTGCAGCAGTGAGGACTTGTTTGCTTGAATCCAAGTGGACCCTTTTTTTGCCAAGCGGTGTAGTTTTGTTGGTGTGGCAGTGCCTCCAGGGAAGAGCAATCATCGGGGTTCAGATCTCGCTCTGATCAGTGCATACTATGGTGCTTGCGCGAGACACTTGAGGCCATACACTGCAGGTGAACATGATCAATTTGAAACTTCTGTAGTTTACTCATATAAACAGAAGAAAAACAAACATGACAAACGTGTTTATTATGTAACGTTTTTATGTAAAAAATAAGGCATTTTATGTGAGAAATACATATAAATACATTTATTGCTCATTTTGTTGACATATTAGATAGAATTAACAGAGGAGGTTTTGGATTAGTATTTGAGTTAACTAGATCTTACTGAAAATTGGCATAAAAAATCACATGTTACCCAATTTTTTTGGTTCTTGAAGCTTGACTAAATTATGCTTAGAATGAACATATCCTGTTGTCTAATCTGTCAAAATCTTGTTAAGCACAAGCTTGTAAGGTTTGGTGTGTGTAAGTGTTACTTTAAAAGAGAGAGCCTTATGGAGCCGTATGGAGATACAAAGTGTACCCTAGTGCCACAGTAGTCTTCTACACAAGGACGGGGCATAGCTTGGCCCAAGTTACAAACCTTATTGGTGGGCCTCTAGTACATAATGCTGTATATGATTTATTCATTGCAGCAAATTTGTTTTTTATTGCTATTAATTCATTCCCTATTACTGAATATGCACCCTGTGGTTTCTACATACACTTATGCAATAACTCGCTAATTTAGACACATCCTGTGTAGCTACCAGCTTATATTATGATGCAGTACTGTTTTGTAATTGCAATAACTACCAGAATAATTTCTTTGACCCTTCCTCTCCCAGTCCACAGCTGAAATCCTCATCCTCGCCTTCATCTCCTCCAGACTCCACTATTGCAGTAGTTTATTCTATGGACTTCCCACCACTCGCCTTCAAAAACTACAATACATTCAAAACTCTGCCGCCCGCCTTCTCCCTCACACTCGGTCCAGAGAACACATCACCCCCGTCCTCCAGCAGCGACACTGGCTTCCCGTTCAATATCGCATCCAATACAAGCTCCTCCTCCTCACGTACAAGTCCCTCCATAACCCCGCCCCTTCCTACCTCACCGACCTACTCCAACCGTACTGTCCCACCCGCCGCCTCCGCTCTGCTGACACCAACCTCCTCACTCCCATCACCCGCACTAAGCACCGGACCTTGGGGGGACCGAGCCTTCGCCGTTGCTGCCCCCACCCTCTGGAACTCACTTCCACAACCCATCAGGAACTCGGACTCACTACAGACGTTCAAATCACTCCTTAAGACCCACCTATTCAAACTGGCTTTTGTGTAAATTTATGTTGTTTTGTCTGTTTATGTAAAGCGTCTTTGAGTGTCCAAAAAAGCGCTATACAAGTTTGATGTATTATTATTATTATTATTTCAGAAGATCTCAAAACATCTCATTACTGTTGGAGAATACACAAACTGCAAATTATAACGACTGGTTTTATTTGTAAACAGTTTGGCCAATATGTGAGTGATGATTTAAAGTGCGTAAGCTGGACTACTCATTTAACTAAAGTGCAGTACATGTCAGATTTTGCTTTTATCTTGGTTTGGCAAGTTTTTTAGATTTTTTGTTTTACTTCCTGGTTGTAAATTATGACGTCACAATGAGGAAATTACCAAGAAACCATCCTGTCTGATGTCACAGATTTTTTAAATTTTATTTTACAAATAGAAACGTGTGAACACATTTTTTGTTGAATTAATGTATAAATGGTCAAAAAAGTAGTTTATTTTGTGTAAATTATGCGTGTCCTTTGTCTCCCTAATGGCATGTTTGTTTATATAAAGCTATAATTTTTATTTACAACAGTTATTAATACGTCAAATAAGACAAAACTAGAAAATCACAAAAACCTGTCATACACACTTTAAGTTTTTTTTAAAGGGTGATGGAGCCCTCAGATCTCAGGCATAAATGTGATTCGTCTCTCAAGAACTTTACTCACCATAATGTTTTCTATTAAACCACAAATAGATTAAAGCATAGAAAAATGACACGAAAAATGACATGAAAAAAATTGCTACCTGCTTTTGAGGGCCCGTCCCTGCTCTGTGCCCCGGAAAAACTAGTACACCTCACCCCCCAGTCCGATGCCCCTGTCAAAGGCATATTATGCACAGGCTCTCTCTTCCATTACGTTTTGTAAGTTTAGTTTGTGACGTCATAAGTAAAGCTTCAAGATCTTCAGTGTGGTTTTTAAGTCCATAAATCATCACCACACTCATTCGGAGCATTTCTGCCATAGATCATATTTATTATGACTGCGTGTTACATTAGCATGTCAGGGGCAAGTATTTTTTATCGCCCTTAATTCCTGCTGAAGACTTTGTAGACCATTCATTTAACCAAGTTTAAAGGACAAGAACAATACAGCATGTGTCTTTTAAAACAAAAATTGCATTCCTTGCCATTAGCACAAACACACAACCATCTGTATGAGGATTCAGTAGAGATGAAGCAGCTCTGCTCATGTTGTGGAACATAAAATGATGAACTGAACATTCTGGTCTTTGAGGAGTGCTGGAGAAGTTGTAGCACTATAAAATTGACCTAAAGTCTCATCTGCAGCTTGTGTTTGGACCTTTACCTCCGATTTTCCACCTTCTTATCCAAATGCCATCCTCAGAGGATCCGGGTGGGTTTAAATGAGGCGGCAGTGGGGAGCCTGTGTTTTAAAGTCTTCTCTCTGGGAAGGCGCCGCTCCTTTGATGGAGATCCAGGCCGTGAAGCGTGACATGGGCATTTCCTCTGCTGCTCTTATTATCAGCGGGCCCGGCGGTGCACAGCCTAATCCCTCTTCATCAGAGCCGGGTGGGCAGCAGTCAGCGAGATGTGACCGTCAATTAATCAGCCAAAGGCCCCTGACCGGCCCCAGGCCCCGCACACATGTGAGGCCCTGCTGCCTCCACCTCATCAGGCTGAGGAGGCTGCATCAGATTAGCAAACACCTCTGTTCATTTGATATGGAGCAGTTTCAAAGGCTGCAGTTTCCTCCAGAACTTTGGAGACAGAGTCCTCCAGTGGTCAATAAAGCAGTGATAGCTGCTGCGAGTCGTCTGTATTCATGGGAAATAACACTATAATAATATTAACAGTCTGAGAATGGCTCAGATTTGTAACTTTTACTATAGCTCATTGTTCCTTCACTTTGTCTGAGTGCTGGAGTCCTGACATGAACCACTGCCACTCATGGGCCCAGATGCATTGTGGGAATTCCATGTAAATTTAATTTTAAATTTAATTTTCATTACTTTCTTTTTCAAGACAATCAACAATTACATTAGGCTCATGTCCAGCGATGCTTGAACCAGAGGGTATTCCATAAAATCACTGTCCATAAAGTCAATTCATTACTTTTTAAGAACATTCACCTTATTCTGCCCCGCCCACTTTTGCCTTTTTTTTGCCACAGATCCGCACTCCTGTAGTAAACACACTTCTGTTCACGCAAATGGTGAACAAGTGAAACGTCTTGCTCCTAAAGTAATACATGAAGTAAAGTTGTTGATTTGTGTAAAATGTTGAATGTTCAACGGAAAACTTTCTGAGCTCTGCCCCATGTGAACTAATACAACAACAAAAAAAGATGGTGACGCCCACGGAAACTTCCAGAATAAGCAGAATAGGTAATAGATAGAGTGTAGAGTATTGGTGGGTCAAACTTCCAAAGTGGGCACATCCAAAAACTCATCCAGGTGAAATTCCATGTTCACCCAGAATCCTGCAGCCTAACAAAACCAAAGGCACTAAAGCCCACACTCAAAACCTACTCTACCTGCATTTTTGTTTTCATTTTTTTGTTGTTGTTGCTTGCTTCTTCTTTTGTTAGATTTAAATCCTTAGATTATTATAAAGTAGCACTAAGTAACATTTTTACTTCATTAAACATCTTTGACGCCGACCCGAAGACAACTCTCCTGAGAAACCCTGTCTCTTTTTTTTTTTATATATATTTGGAGACATGAAATGTTTTTGTATGTGATTGTACTTCCTATTTTTAATAAAAAGGAAGGGGGAAAATAGGAAAACAAAGCTTTTGGCGTCGTATTACTGGAAGTGTATGTTCACAACAGACCTGCAGGGGGAGCTCTGGTGCTGAAGTTACTGAGTTCTGCTTTAAGGAGGAACCCTTACAAAATTCCGTGCCCAAAAAACGAAAACAAAGTAATAAACAGAAAGGTGGACCTGGTGAGCCGGCCAAACAGAACAACAAACAGGGCCAGCCATAGAAGCCTGTGCCGATATGTCTGACAAAAAAAAAAGACAAAAAAAGAACTAACCGAATGCCAAAAGGAAAAGCGAAAGCAGGACCACTGGGCCCCCAGGTCAAACAAAAAGCTAGGCTAATGAAAAGCTACAAAAACACCAGCGTGCCTGCAGGGGGCAGCAGCGCAAAGCCCGGAGCGCACGTTGGATCTGCGCGCTCTGATTCATGAGGGGTTGTCAAGGCTATCAAAAATATAAGCTTAAAAACCTACAAAAAGATACCAAAAGGCAATTATCAAAAATGCTGCAAAAAAAGGAAAAATAAATTACAAGAAAAAATATGGGAAACAGGTGTGCAAACCTATTTTCCAGTGCAGAAAGCACATGCTTTCTCAAAAGTAGTGCATTAGCCACACAAGCATTGTGTGGCTAACATAGCAGCAACATAGCAGCTAGCTCTATCATTAGCGCGCTACATTTGTTAATAATTAAATACAATGTGCAATGACACAAAATGTACCAAAACAGGTAAAACATTAACACACAATTATGTAACTCCCGATTGGTTTTCAAAGAATGATAACTGACATTATTTTGTGTCATTTCAAACTCATACACGGGATTAGCGCCAGCTAACAAAAAGCTAACAGTGAACATGTTTTACACTCACCGGGGTTTCCACTTCTATGGCTCGGCTGTTTATCAGGGTCTAAAGTCTGTTTACAACGATAAATTAGTAACAGTAAACCAGAATGTTTGATGTTTGACGGTTTTCCTACTTAGGTTACCTCAACAATGTGTAATTGTTTTTCATAACTTTTAATGTTGATGTCATTTAAAGTCTGTATGATCATCAAAATTAAAATGTTCTAATTATGACTTAGTTTGGTGGGAGGGCACCTGTGGCAATTATTTTCTATAGTTTTGCATCTGTGAAGTTGCAGTTTGTAAAGAAATTTATAAAAATACAAAATTTTAATTACAGAAATTTAATTCTGTTTGTTGTAATTGTAAAACTTAGCTGTCTCTTGGCCAGGACTCCATTGGAAAAGAGGTGGAGGAGAGGAATGCTGTGACATCACCTGCATAATCTCTATTGAATCAGTGAAGAAAATAATGCAGAGCAGAGCAAATGAAAAGTCCCCAGAGGAGTCTTTATTCACTCTTAGTAGGCTACATACTCAAAAGTTTGATCCACACCTCCTGAGACGATAAGAAAACAATAGATGCCTTGATTGAAGTCATGCTCCTGTTGTCATGACGATGTCAGATGGTTGTGTTAATGTCACACTCCTGGTTGTCATGGTGATGTCAGATGGTGATGTTTGCTTGTGTCTTGACTATTGCGTTGCACTTTACTTTGGAGTTAAGCGCTCTTGCCTCCTGCTCTGCTCCTGTTCTCATCACAAACCTCTTTATCCTTCACCTGGGCCCGAGGCTTTTCCTACTTTTTCATACTAGAAAACACTGCTCACTCACTCTTTTTATTAAAACAGATGCGACAGCCATTCCAAAGCTTTGATTCAGGCTTAAAGTGCATATGCCAGGTTTGACTACTCATTTCACTAAAACATAGTTGAAGATTTAGCTAACTGCGTCAAAACTGCACAATCCATGGCTCAACGTTTGTGGGACCAATCCCTAAGAAATAGTGCTATGGTTTGTAGATCATAAGTTTAGAGATTTCTTTCAAAGACAGTGACTCTCCCAGAGAGTTATGTTGGTGCCGCCCTCCAGCTGTCATTATGGCATCATCACATTCTAGTTAATGAACTGTTACCTACTTCTTCCATGGGAGGTTGAAGCTAACTGGAGGCACTGCTCTGTCTGACGCTCTTGCACTCCAGTCAGACTTTAATCTGAGCTTTGTTTTTACTCAAGCTGACCTTAAAGAACTGATTTAGTCAAAACTACCACAGATGAGCTTATGTGTGAAGTTAAATCAGGATTGTGTCGTCACACATCAGCAAATGTTCATCAAGCTTAAAGTTAAACCAATGGAGATTTTACAAAATACTAAACTTAACATGCTCCCTGTTGTTAGCAAACAGGCTAGCTATGCCATTTGTTAAATATGGACCATTGCACAGCACAGTTAGTGTAACAAAGTAACACACAAAACCCTCTTTGCATCAGGTGTACACCTGGTGTCAGTTTCCTTTTTTCTGTATGAAGTTAATTTGAGCAAAAAGCTCCATGGATCCATGGAAACACTGACTCATGAAAGTGACTCAGTCCTACACCTCTATGGTAATGTTTCTCAAACTGTGGGATGTTGGAGACTTAGAGACTTATCCATGCATTTGTCTCCAGTAGGTTAGACGACTGTAACGGCTGCTCACTGGCCTCTCCAAACGAGCTGTAAAACAGCTGCAGTTCATCCAGAACCTGCTGCTCGAGTCCTGACAAGAACCAGGAAGTACGATCACATTAGTCTGTGTCAGGGCTCTGCACTGCCCCCTGTGACTCAGAGAATAGCACCAAAGTACATCTCTGACATGTTAGTGCCATATGAACCATCTCGCACTCTGAGGACCTCAGGGACGGGCGTCCTGCTGGTGCCAAAGTCAGGACTAAATATTGAGAATCAGCGTTTCAGTTTCATGCAGCTAAATTCTGGAACAATCTTCCTGAATTTTGTTCATGTTTTTGTCCTCCTTTGGGTCAGTTATTACTTAAAAGTACTTCATCC